>JACCGJ010000693.1:0-26704 GCA_013407085.1 Atriophallophorus winterbourni | reverse complement strand
TAAGAACCATGTATAACAGTGGCATACAAAAATAACTTTGAATTGAATTGAATTAAAGCGAAATTTTCTTACATATGCAAAATAAAAACATTCATAAGTCCCACATTTAATATACGCATTATACAAAATATTATTTTTCATATTTTCATTTATGCCATAATCATTTGGTGTGGTAAAGTATTCGCTTTTTTAACCGTAAGTCATTCAATCCTTGAACGTTTCTGGTTCTAATGATTTGGCTATCACACTTCATCCAAACAGCATGTTTAAATATATTTTCTAAACTGGAAATCACTCTTTGTTAATAATATGCCCTAAGTGTCATTGGTCGTTTTGAATTATTCTCAAGTTGAAACATGACGTGATTTGGATAAATAATTTAGTCCGTTTATTTTGTTTCGTCTGGAGATTTACACATTTTCTTTCTGCACATATGGCAAAGTGGCGAAAATACAAGGATTACTGTTGCGCGCCATTAACGGACAGAATATCCAAACTCAAGGTCAGAGGCGGATAAATTCCTGGCGAACTTGCAGAATTTACAAATGATTAGATAAAAAAATATAAATTTTAGAAAGTTGATAATATTTATAATTTATGGTGACAAAGTAACTAGTTTTACAATACCATAGGATGTAAGTATAAATTTCTCATTAATCGTACTTTCAAGGTTAATTTCACACTGTTTCGAACAGATTAGGGAGCGTTGGCAGAAAATGTATGTAAAATGTTTTAGATACATTGTTTTTCATGTGCAAGTCTATATAATAATGACTGATGGTGTTCAGTAAAGTTTGGCCGACACATGGTTATTTGACATGTGTTTTATTTGGCGAGTGTGTTTTGTTTGGGTTTCCTTACCTATCAGTTTGGTGAGCTCCAATAGTTTACTTATGTTCAAACTGAAACTTAACGATTATATATAAATAAACCCAAACATTGTCCAAATCCCTTGATAATTTTTTTACTGCATTTCCCTATTCGTGAGGACTGATTAATACTGTTTTTATTTGTTGGAACCGATTATGAAAAGGTGCCTAAAAGGACGTTACTTCATATGCGTGATTCGAAAGGTTATTATTAAGTCATCTCGAATGCGCCCGCACCCACGGGTGCCCAATTCGAGCCTAGACATTCGCTGCTCAAAATTGTTAGGTTATAGAAACTTGTAAAGATTTAGGTTGCCTCATGATAAATCCATTCAAGTAACGCAGCGTCCTATTCAAGATTCAATATTTATGGTGAAAAAGTGAATAGCTGTAAAATTCCATAGGATATACATATAAATGTTAAACAAATCGTTGCTTTAATGTTTGCTTCCATTTACGTCAAGGGAGGAGCAAAAGTAATTACAAATGTGACATGGAAGGAGGAAGTCTCAACCGAAAACATATGTTTGTATATATTTGTTTCTCCAACTATGTCTCTAAGAAGGGATTTCTGTAAACCAGGGCCAACACAGTATTCTTCAAACTTAAAAGATCGTAACCTTTGTTTGAATATCATTTCATTCGATGAGGAAACACAGTTCGGCTGTAAACTGTTACGCAAAAAGCGTACACGGACTGCTTACAAGTTTTGTCGATAATTTAATCGGAAATGGGAGATTAACATGGTCCGATTCTGATTGCGGGTTGGGAGATTGAAACCAATTGTAAAGAGGTGTCTGAGCGAGTATGACCCCTTATGTTGCCTAAGCAATCGCTGTAACGTCAACGAATGGATGCACGCATATTTTAAATATTTATGAAGAGCGTGTTGGTTAATGGAAGCTTTAGGAAAGTCTTGTCTGAGCCTAGCATGCTGTATGCAGGCTTATAGACTGCCTCATATTATTGACAATTTTTAGACATCAACTGCTATGATACCGAGATGTTTTCCGATGAAGATCACAAGAATGTTTGACTGCCAAGAGAATGCGGAGGGTTTTGCAACCGGTAACGTATTGTGCTTGCGGAATGACAGCTTGTTTCGAATCGACAGCTGGTGCAGCTTATTTATTCGAAGTAATTCAAAGTTTTAATGGTCGAAAAAGCAAATACTTTACAGTAACCATAGATTAAATAAATAGGGAATGCATAAAAACAACACAAATGTTTTATCAATTGGGAAAGTTAGCACGTGTATTCAGGCGCGAGGTTGGATTTGGTCAAATTTTACTTGTCAAGTTCAGCCTTGAACATGTTCAGACTTGATGCATAAATGACATGTGGGGGCAGAGAGTTCCATATAAAACAAACAGCAAAGAAGAACCTTCGACAGACTGATCTAGAATGTGGCATAATTAACTTGTAGCCACGTGCTTTTTGTCGATGAAACAGGTATTCAAGTGAGTGATCCACGGTATGCAAAATGTTGAACAACAGGATCAAGTCACCCCTGGCACGACGGTACGAAAAGTCAAACAGGTTCAGAGTTGCAATCCTTTCCTCATATGGGCTGTTGTATAGTCCGATCACAAGTTTTGTAGCGCGGTGGTATACGCGTCATATCCTTTTGTAACCATGGTGACCATGCTTGAACAGCGTACTCCATTGTTGGCCGGATATAAGTGGTAATTATCTGTGGGAGCATCTGCTTTGTGAAAATACGGAAGATCTTTCTTAGTAGTGCTATGCATTGGCAGGACTTTTTGTATACCACAGAACACTGCAGTGAAGACTTCAAGTATCTGCTAATCCACGCACCCGGTTCTTTCTCTTCCGTAACCCATGAAAGTTGCTGAGATCCCAGAGAGTATGTGAATTCGAATGATTTACCGACGTTTAACTTTACATTACATTTACGGATGTTGAATGATAGGCAGTTTCGCATGGACCACGTATGAGATGCTTCGAGATAATTTTGTAGAATTTGGCAATCTTCTATGGTGCGTACGCTAGCCCAGACTTTGATGTCATCCGCAAATAAAATGATTTTGCTGCGTACGATTTCGAGTATATCGTTTGCGTACACGAGGAAGAGTATTGGCCCCAAGACTGAACCTTGAGGTAAGCCACTAGTAACTTCTACTGGGATGGATTGTGATCCATCAAGTCTAACCCAGATAACTCTACCAGTCAAGTAATCCAGTATCCAGGCCAATAATCTGCCACCCACCCCGAGCTGCTCCAATATTTGTATGCTGTGGTTAACACGGTCAAAAGCTTTAGACATATCCAAGTAACAAGCATTTATTTATGTTTATTTGTAAATATATGTAATCATACACAGAGTTCATGTTTATCGAAAATTTTATATTGTGGCAAAAAAGAACAACCGTATCCCATAAAGATGTCGGCGAATGATTAACATTTATGAAAAAGTATTGTACCGAGTAGTGAACCTTGTCTGACTCAGCTCGTCAGTTTGATAGCTAGAGAAATTAATGTTTTCGCCAATCGTTGTGACAAATAGCATGTGAAACAAGAAAGTAGATGTCTAGTGATCTCGTTAGGCTGCATTGTTTTGAAGTAATAAGTAAGTAACAACTTCTCTCTTAAAAAAATGCGTCCGATTGATTTGTTTCGTCGATATGAATATGATTAATTTAACTGCACAAGTTTTGGAAAAAGGATCAACACAAAATATGAACGTTATGTGTGCGTGGAATGATTTGAATTGTGAGTCGCGTCTACAATTCTGAAAACAGCAATGATTTGGCCGACTGGGGAAATTAAAGTACATCCAGCGTTATGATGGGAATAGACAAAAGTTTAGCCCGCACCATTTTTTAAATCAGTTTATTTCATAGTACATTTTTGAAGTTTCTTTAAATGTTCAGCAAAACCTCCACAGTACAAATTATGAAAGGTCTACAGCGTTGAATGCACGTCAGGCGAAAATTAACTTTTGTTTATATAGAAACGTAAAATAGGAGAAAAACAAATCTAAAAGAGGAATGTGAGCAACACATCACTAAAAGATGAATCTGTTTTTTTTAGAATCCATGTTGGGCTTGAGAGCGACGTCAATGTCTCTAGAGGTACTTGAATCCACGTTTGCGAAACAAACGTTTCAGTACTTTGGAAACCGCTAAAAGGGTGGTTATTAACCGGATCCGAATGACAGCTACCTTTATAGGAAACATAAATGCAGGTCTCGTGACCACATAAAAACCAGCGTCATTTCCTCTTTACATGAAGTTTTGTTCATGATAAGCGTGTGTAAATGCTTTCGCACAAATGTTTAATTCACATAGACAGTTGATAAATAGCAACAAACCGCTTCAGTGTATAAAACAAATCTAGGACCAGAGATTTCCGATTATACAACCGACTATCTGGATCTTTGGTAATTTTAAAATGATCCACATTGTAAATCTGTTTGCTTACCTGCATCTCGTCAGCTAGGCCTGGTGTAGCGAATTTTGTGATTTTTATCCATAATCGTTCCATATAGCGATGGAGACGTTAAGACACCTGGTTTTAGACCATCCAGCTGCAGCCCGGACATCGTGGTTCTAATAGGCTTGTAGGCTACCGAAAGGAGGATACAACGTGATATTATTATGACATATAGAATTGTCTACGCCTGCTGAAAAAGACGCTTTTTATCATAACCTCACAGCCGTCCTGAAAAACGTACCACAGAAAAACTGTGTAGTGGTATTGGGTGATTTCAATGCCAGAGTTGGTGCAGACTACGAGTCTTGGCAAAACTGTCTCGGAAGGTTCGGCGTAGGTAAAACCAATGAAAATGGGCAACGCCTTTTAGAATTGTGCACACAGTTCAGTCTTTGTGTCAGTAACACTTTCTTTGAGACAAAACCACAGCATAAAGTCTCTTGGAAGCATCCTCGCTCTAAGCACTGGCATCAGCTTGATCTTATTCTTGTTAAGCGTACTAATATAGGAAGAGTGCTCCTCACTAGATCATATCAAAGCGCAGACTGCGACACTGATCATTCACTGGTCTGTGCAAAACTGAAGCTCCCCCACACGAGATTTCACCGCACCAAATTGTCTGCTAAGCCTAGGATAGACGTCACTCGCACGTGCGAACCTAATCTAACTGCGAGATTCGCAAAAGCCTTCACGGACGAGTTCAACAAGACAACCCCACTTGAATCTGCTTCAGAAAACTGGGAATTGATAAAAAGCTGCATATGCCGAGTCGCACTTTCCACTTTCGGTCCGAAGAAAGCTCGAACGAGCGACTGGTTCGAAGTAAACGCTTCTGAGATGACTGCTGTGCTGGATGAGAAACGCTCAGCATTCTTGAGGTTCAAAGGTATGCCAACAGATGAAAACTTACGTCTTCTAAGAGCAGCTAGAAATAAGGTTCAACAGACTGCAAGGCGTTGTGCAAACGACTATTGGACTGAAGTTAGCCTCAATATCCAAAAATCTGCGGATACCGGCAATTTTCACGGTATGTATGATGGGATCAAGAGAGCCATTGGCCCAAACAAACTTAAAACGGCTCCCATTAAGTCTTTATCTGGTAAGCCTATTGTCGACAAAACTCAACAGATGGAAAGATGGGTAGAGCACTTCTCCTCCCTCTACTCTAGGGAGAGTACGGTTCTACCGCATGCACTTGAAAATGTCGAACGGTTGCCGACCATTGAATATCTAGATACCCCTCCTACTCTTGATGAGCTCAATAAGGCAATCGACCGCTTAGCGAATGGGAAGGCCCCTGGTGACGACGGAATTCCACCTGAAGCTCATCAATGCGGTAGAGCAGCATTATTACAACATCTTCACCATTTGCTTCTTCAGTGCTGGCAAGAGGGGGGTGTCCCACAAGAGATGCGAGACACAAAGATCATCACGCTATTTAAGAATAAGGGTGACAGAGGCAACTGCAACAATTACAGAGGAATCTCCCTCCTGAATGTTGTAGGCAAATTGTTTGCTAAAGTCTTACAGATCCGGCTGCAAGTTTTAGCTGATAGAATTTACTCCGAATCTCAATGTGGCTTCCGCAAGGGAAGATCAACCGTTGACATAATCTTCTCCCTAAGACAACTTCAAGAAAAGTGTCGGGAACAGCGTATGCCATTAAACGCTGTTTTTATTGATTTAACTAAGGCATTCGACTACGTCAGCAGGGAGGGTCTCTTCAAAATGCTCGATCTGATAGGCTGCCCCCAAGGCTGCGGAGACTCGTTATTTCGTTCCACTCAGGCATGAAAGGCTCAGTCCATTTTAACGGTTGCAGTTCAGAAGCATTTGAAATTCGCCGAGGCGTCAAACAAGGGTGTGTTCTTGCTCCCACGCTTTTCGGCATTTTCTTTGCTCTGCTTCTGAAGCACGCTTTTAAGATGAGAACAGAAGGCATTTACATACGCACGCGAAGTGATGGCAAGCTTTTCAACCTGAACCGGTTGAGAGCACAAACCAAAGTACGAGATGTGATAATCCGTGACCTGTTTGCCGACGATGCAGCCTTTATTGCTCACTCCCAAGAGAACCTACAGTCGCTAATGGACTGTTTTTCGTCGGCATGCAAAGACTTTGGTCTAACAATCAGCATGAGCAAGACCAAAGTCCTTTGTCAAGGGACTGTATCGCCGCCAATCATCACTGTTGGAAACTGTCAGCTCGAACCATTACATCATTTCACATATCTTGGTTCAACCATTGCGGACAACCTCTCGCTAGACACGGAGATTGATAAGCGGATTGGCAGAGCAGCTGTCATCTCGTCCCGATTGAACTCTCGTGTTTGGGGTAACCGCAAGCTGACTGTAAAGACAAAGATGATGGTATACAGCGCGTGCGTACTAAATGCGTTACTATACGGCAGTGAAACCTGGACCACCCACGCAAGACACGAACGGAAGCTGAATGCTTTCCATCTACGAAGCATCCGTCGTATCTTGAACATATCGGGGATGGACAGAGTGACTAACGCTGAAGTGCTTTCAAAAGATGGTCTACAGAGCATGTTTACCCTATTACGTCAGCGCCGCCTGCGGTGGCTTGGTCATGTCTATAGAATGGAAAATGGTCGTATTCCGAAAGTTCTACTCTACGGTGAGTTGCAATTAGGAAGTCGACCATTGGTCAGACCGCACTTGCGGTACAATGATGTTTGCAAAAGAGATATGAAAGCTCTTGACATTGACCCCGCAAGCTGGGAAGAACTTGCTCTTGACCGCTCACTTTGGAGGCATTGTGTAAAGCGTCGTCTGCAAGTCGAGGAGGAGAAATACAGCTCTTGGCTGCTGAACGCAGATCACGCTGCCGGCGTGCAACTGATGCAATACAACAGAGTTCTGACTATCGTTGCAAGCGCTGCGGGAGAGATTGTTCCTCCCGAATCGGACTGTTTAGTCATTCAAAAAGTTGCAAAACATGAAATTCATGCGATGTGATGTACATCCATGGTCGACATCGACCGACGGAGGCCAACAACAATATAACCGCGATAATAAAATCATAAATAGATGAGGAAGGGGGTATGTAACAGCTAGAGACTCTGTAGAAAAGCAAGCACAAACAAACTTGGGTGATATGCCAACATCTTGAATCAAACACGCATTCAATCAAGTTTCGTGAACGGGTATAGCAAGATCACCATTAAAGCTTCTTTGCAGTTTACATTGGCATGTCTAAACAAGTTTTCTTCGTCACTCCACTTAACAGTATTCCTACGACAGGAAGACCAGTAAACACAATTATGAATCGCTGCTGAAAGAAAGTAGCCGTTACAGTCGGGTCGCGTGGATCCAAACCAGGGAGCCAATTTTTATCAAGACGTTTATCCGCTTGAACCAAATCAGAGTCTGGCCACCAGTACAACGAGTTAGGAGTGACAAACGAAACCGAGTTAGGAAGACGATAGTTTCCCACTTGCAAAACGAGCCAAGTCTAAACAAGTTCACTTCTCTTCCGAAACTCACGTCGCTACCAATGATTTTAATACGGGTTTTTGCGTGCGGTATCAAAACATTGCAGCTAATTCCAGTGACGATGAAGAGCCAGCAAATACCCGAAAGTTGTAAATGTTTTAATTCATTTTTTCACAAACTGCAGATTGCACATCTGTACAACACGACCACAGACGAATTGTTCCTCTTGAGCTTCATAAACAAACCGCTCTGTCATCACAGATTATTCAACTTGAAACAATTATAACACTATTATATTTTGAGCATTACACCGGTAGCGCGTACCGAATGCTTAACTGCCACACAACCATGAAAAAGTAAAATCCTAAAAGATGGGGAAGGGTGGGGATTAAATTGCGACGGCTTCTATAGAAGAGTAAGCACAAACAAACTGGGAAAAGGTGCCTACACCTCGAATGGAACATACATTCAAACAAGTTTCGTGAACGAGTAGAGCGACATCAGCACGGCAGCTTCCTTGCGGCTTTCACTGTCATGCATCATAATAAGCTTTTCTCGTCACTCCGCTTGACAACATACAAGGTTGAGCAAACACTCCAATATGCTTAATGCAAGACCGCCAATGAACACGGTTTCGGAAGATATCTTGAAGTGCAACCAACCATTGCGATATCTGATCACAGGAACCCCTGCCTGGAAGACGTGCTGCGCCGACTTTGGAAAGGTCACTAGTAAGGGTTTTTAACTGCCTATGCCACGTGACGGTTTGGCCACCACGAGATTTACGCCAATCAGGATGTGGCGTCGCAAAAACATCCGTTTTGGAAGTCGGTGGTCCGCCATCCGTAAAACGTGACCCAACCAGCGTAAGCTATGCAGGTTGATCCGCTTCTCTATATCAACATTACTACCGACCAACTTATTTCGGAGAGCGTCGGTGCGTATTCGATTGTAACAGCTAACTCCGGAGACATCGGTTGTCAAATACTTGGAGACGCTGAATGTCTTCTTTACGTAACGTCCAGGTTTCGCACCCATACAGTAAAACAGTCCGAACTGTCGCTTTATAGACTCTACCCTTGAGTAACAGACAGTCCTTTCTGACGCCAGGCGACCTAGGTTGCGGAATGGTACGGTCACTTTAGAAATGCGTGCCGAGACCTCGTCGTCTAACGATGCAGAATTATTGATACAACTACCGAGATACGTAAAACGATCTACAATTTCAAGAGCCTGATTGTCAAGTAATAAAGTGCTGTTTGATAAGTCTATGTCCTGCAGCAGAACACTGCACTTAGATGGAGCAAAACGCATTCCAAATGCGGGCACAATACTAGCTAGCTTGTTCAGTATCGCATGTGCATTTGTGTACGAGTCGAAGAGCAGAACTATATCATCAGCATAGCCCAAGTCGAGAAGCTTGCCGCCTGGCATTATGTGAACTCCGAAAGCTGGGGCTCCTTCGTTGCACAATTCCATGATGGCATCAATTAAAAAATTGAACAAAAAACGGAGAAATCGGACATCCTTGTGGGGCGCCACTTGTGGTGTGGAATTTGGGTGAGAGTTCGTTGTAAACCCTAACGCATCCGGATGCATGAGCTTAAAGTGCATGTAGTATGTTGACATACTTTTGCGGAAAGCCTTTGCACAGCAAGTTGTTAAATAGGACATTTCGATCAACTGAATCAAATGCTCCTTAGAAGTCTAAAAAGATGGCTATTGTCGGCTGTCGCCGCAGTTTTAAGATCCGTCGAAGAGTAAAAATGTGGTCGACACACCCTCTGCCAGGCCGGAATCCAGCTTGTTGCTCTCGGATCTGTAATTCCCTATGCGACATATGGACGCTAATAATCCTGTAATGATGTGAGTGAGACTTATCCCACGATGATTAGAGCATGAGCTTCGCACACCTTTTTAAATATTGGTATGATAAGCGATTCGCTACGAACTCTGAGGAACGGATTCTGCCAACCACACATCACGGAGTCGATCGCCTAATGTACTGATTAGGACTTGGCAAAACAGGCCAGCAACTTTGCATCGTTTCATGGATTCCATACATGCTTTAATTTCTAAATCATTAGGGGGATCTCAGCTAACAGACCAAGGACCACACTGCTGCAAATGAGGGAATGATTCTGTTGCAGGCGACCAGCTGAATTGCTCTTAAAAATGTTCGGCCCGGCGTGAAAGGCAGCTATTCTTATTAGTGACAAGAGTACCGTCTATTTCAGCGATAGTCTCATTCACACCTTTTTTTCGTAGGCCCAATTGATCGAATAAGTTGGAATAGTTTTCGCACGATACCCGCATTATTTGCTATTTCCATTTGTTCGACCTTATTTAGCCACCACCTTTCTCTGTCTAGTCTTGAGCTCCGTTTAAGTTCATTCCTCGCGCGTCTACGCTCTGTGTTGTTTCCAGGACCATAAGGTATTTCGCGTCGCTGGTGAAGAATTTCTATAGAGCACTGTGAAATCCAGTGGGACTTTTGGGTTGATTGTGCGTCTCACAGACTGTTATTGCGGCGAGAGCTGATAAATTGAACAGCAAACATTATAATCACCTAAAACAGCTGAAGAGCAGGGATATGAGTGAGGAACAATATCACAAACACTTATTGCGAGCGATAAAATAAAACCGAGAAAGCACACGTCTATGTGAATATATGGACTGATATAATACAATACAATATTCAAAATGTAACATCGAATGGTAGAAGTTGGATTATGGGATATCCTTGCAAAATTTATCGTAGGTTTCTTTGAGGATCAAATAAGATGCCATGTAGCGCTCCTCATTATCACGACAGGCTGATTTCCACCTATGGTAGATATTGAAACAGGTATAAAAATATGGAAAACACAATCAAGTTAGTGAATGTGGATGGCGAATAGTCCGTTTAAAAACAAACAAACAATTACTACCCGACTGCAGGAGTTGACTGGAGATTTGAGGATAAGTTGGAAAGCTAATAAGCTTCACATCCTAATGTGCCTGTGCTTAAGCTTCTACATGATCAATAGCTTTTTAGGCCCACACTTTTTTTTATCTCTTTAGGACTTTAATTTTTCATGGTGGTCTGGCAATTATGCCGTCGGTGCTAGCTGCCGATGAAATGTTGTCAATGAAGAATATCCATTTGGCGTAAATTGCGAATGTTATTGAGACCGACATCTGCCACAATGCAGAACACAATGCTCATAAGGGGCTGCGAGATTATCGATCTTTAATGAATAACCAAAACGAAGGTAAATACAAAAGAAATGTAATGATTGTATTATGAACGAGAAATCGATCGATATGGATGGGAAATTTTAAATCGTGCATGGCAGTGTCTCCGGGATAGTGTAACTGCTAAAAGCCAACGCTATGGTACGAAATAAACGCAAGTATGCAATAAAATACAAACCAATGGTGAAAGTGGATGAATTTAATAGATTCTGTTGTTGAACCGTGGATGGGGTAAACGAAAACAAGCAAGCATAATAATAATAATAATAATAATAATATAATAATAACGCTGTGGAGCACGAAAGCACCGTGAGGTTGCTATGTAATTTCACGTTCGACATGGGCCGAAGGAAGCCAACAACAGCAATAATGAAAACCATGCACGAAAGCGAGCATAGCATAAAGACTACCTGGTGAACCTTATGAACAAAAATCGGAATTTCATGGCATTCTGGCGGCTATGATGACTTTTTCAATTTTTTCTAGACCTTGGAAATCTAACAAAAGTAGTCTATTAGACTGTAGCAATGCTCGATTTCATGCAACAATGAATATAAATTTTGTGAGTTTAGAGAAATACGGACCAATTGAGAATTTATTACCAAAATACTGAGTATAGAACTCACTTGCGACGAATTTCTCGCCAGCGAGAAATATGCTGTTCTAGCAGGCCTTCGGGCGACATTTCCTTCGGAGGATTCTGAAGGCAAAAGTAAGATTTGAGCGCAACGTACCTCAACATTGATCAAGAACGGTTGGCCATCAGAAGGTAACGGGGCTGGAATTCTGACATCGTTATCAGCAAGACCGTCATTTGGTTTAGGCAGGGTATAATGGCAATCCGGAACCTGATCTGCATTCTGAAATTGGGGAAATTCAGATAAGCGTAAACGTAATTTAAAAGTACCTCTTGATCTTCATCTAGGCCAGGCACATCATGCCAAGTAGAGGCATCGCCTTGATTCAGATTACGAATCCATGCGCGGGCCATTGGATAAAGCGGAGCATTTTCGCCAAACTGACCGAAATCAACACTTCTTTCAAAAACCTTTATTACGAACGATTCTGAAAAATAAGAAGCCTCAAAACAGTCACCTCGAACATGGTCTTCCTCGTCTGACAACGCTCTTCGCTTCTTCCGCTTAATATCCCCGCTACCCTTGGTGTTAATAAATGGAGCACGAAATTTTTCTTTGTCAGGAATTTCTTTCCTGGGAAAGTTTTCATCTCTGTATTTCGAACTATGCTTCCTAGCAAATGATAAATATCACGTGAATGATTTACGTTTTCTCAGGATTTTCTTTCAATGTCTGCAACAATGAATCTAATTTTTCCCTGGCGTATCCGAGGTCACATTCTACAGTAAAAAATAAAGACAACCAAACCTTCAGATTCTGCCCACCAACCCGGAGTCCACGTAGTCATAGTTAATGATATCGAAGCTACAAAAGCAAGTTTAGAGAATTAGGAAACCGTGCGGATAATATTACAATTTATAAAAGCATGTGAATGAAACTAAAATTTTATTACCAGTGTGACTTTGCGCAGCTTGGCTCGAGGCTTGTGATTTCGTGCATGACACGGTCATGAGAGAATTATGCTCACAAAGTAAGCGCCGTAATTTGAATGTCCAAGTGAGATGTGGGCCTTGGAACAAAACATGGCATGACCATCAATCGGACACAACGGATAATATTGTCCATTTGTGATGACCAACACCTTTTTCTTTCCGCCACAAATTTAAGACGAATCAAGTGCCATCTAGCTCTGAGGAACAAAATAGCGTACTTAGACGCAGTGTTGGTATCACAAATTACAAGTTTTATAGAAGTACCCGCGTAGACTCTGAACGCACTCAAGTATGTGAAATTATCAACCTCTGATTCAGAGTCTATCTACAAATGGTAGTAAAGACAGGATTCAAAGACCATTTATCACTTATTCTTCCGAAAGATTAGACATTCCAAATAACAACTAGCTGATTTTGCCTCTATAAGCTGTTAAGTTCATCGTCAGCCATCGTCCTTCTCGACCTCTCCCGAGTTCTTTAAACTCTTCGAATTGTGCCATGTTGTTGTGAATGGTTTAAAGATGATCAGAAGTTTCTCGAATTCATACGCAAAAGCCTGGAGGGTGGCCGAGCGTCTTGAAGGAGCACAAATTCTGAATGAAAACATTTCCACAATCAATGGTTTGCGCAAAACGAACTTCTACATGCGTTTAGAAACAGTGAACAATCCAATCAGCAATTAATTGATCATATTCCAGCTAAGCCTGGGTAACCTGACGATATTTCGGCCTACGCAGTCTTTGACATTGTGGCACGTTGCATGGAACCAGTCATGCATACAGGCGTGTCTCACTCTTGTTCACAATTGTCAACGTCGTTGTTCCCACCGTATCGAAGAAAAACGGAGAGAACTCCAATCTTCGGTGAACAGTCTTGGCGAACTTGCTCGATTTACTTACAAATGTTTCGATAGTCTCGATTATATCGGCATCACGAGAATTATTAATTAAGCCAGTCTTAAAAAATCACGGGAGAAATGTAGCAACGACCGTGGGATATCTTTAATCACAAGTACACTTGTTACCGTACTACTTCGAAGATTAGTACTTATTCGCGATTTACTTCCAACAAAGAACGAAATAGTTTTCAACTAGGGTGTGGATTTGTGGACCACAAGTTTGTTGATTTAGTTGCCAACACACGGTCACTTGTTCCGCAAGTTCAGTAAAGTGGTGTTCGTGAATAGCCGAAAATTGAAAACATTATTGCCGACCTTTTCGCATTGAAGATTGGATTTCTCTTGATACTTCTCCGAAACGGCAAGAACGACGCTGACCATTGTGAACAAGAGGAAGACGCGCATGTATGTACGACCGGATCAATACAATGTGTAGCGATCAGGGTATACATGGGTAAATACGAAAGACCTGTAGTTTCTGACACCAACTCTGCATCTAAGTACGTTATTTTGTTCGCCAGGGAGTTAGATGGCACTCAAATTTTCTTAAATTTTTGGCGGATGGAAAGAGGTGATGGTCATCATAAAGGGACAATCTTGCTTGGGTTGGGTTGGAAAAGGAAATGACAAAAGAGACTTCGAATCCAGAAATGCTACAAAAGCAGAGAGCAACTTTAACTATACAAGAAAAGCTGAACGAAAATATAAGTTCTGCTGTGTTCGTCGTTGCAATTTCGGCAACCATTTAGAGCCTATTAAGTTTAACATAACTCTCTATATCTCTGTTGAAGTTAATCGAGAAATTGTCACCACAATTCTGTCGCAACTGAATAAAACTAAGTTGACTTGTGGTACATATCCGGTTATTATTAAACCGCTCGCGGATGTGATTCGCTCTGTTGTCAGTAAACCTTTCAAAGCTATATTACTTCATCGAAAATTAGCGGCAATGGTTCCCATAAAAAGGAAACGAAAGCAATTATAGATAGGTAAGCCAAACTAGCATTCGTTGTAAATGCTTGGAAAGTGAAGTTAAACTAAACACCGATGAAAAAGAGCGTATGAAGTATGCTACCTGGATTTTCAGAAGGCTTTCGACTTGGAGAATTTCTCTTTGAAATGTTACAACGTTTACAACATAACTGGTAAGCCCATGAATAAAACTTTTTTCGTATAAATCAAAGTTCCATCATCGAAACACAAATGGTGAGCTCGTTAGAAATAATTTTATAATACACTTGCATCCACTTTCAAACTCCTTTGATCTTTCGTATCGCACAACTGGAAGAGGCGCTTGAGCAGCTTGGTTGGACAATCCTGAGGGTTTACGAGAATCTCTCAGCAAGCCATTTAAAACGCCGACACGACGTAATATACGCGTTACCCAAGGTTACTACTAAAGACCTTTACAGGTACCACAGGACATATAGTAAGAACGAAAAACAATGCCCTGCATTTTTTGCCAAGCCATCCAGACCACTACCATTGCCGCTAAGGCAGAATGCAAGCAACTACGCTCTCTAATAGCCCTTTGTCATCGCCAATCACACATCCATCGCGCAGAGACTGGACCATAACGTTGTGCGATGGTTTGTGTAACTCCGTGACCAATCGAATTATACTGGGTTGATGTTCAGTTCGGCTGGCCCAGGGCTGTAAATGGTTGATAATCCAATCGAGCGACCAGAATTTCTGTCAATGGAAAGCTCCAAATGATACCTATATTTCTTTAAATTAATTCGTATTTTCTGCTTTTATGAGTGATAAACGTTTATTTGAATCCACATTTATCAACTGTCATGCTTTCTCAAGACCACCGGGTGATATTCTTTTTTCAACGGTTGCCGGTGCTCCATCACACGTTCACGCACCACACGATTATCTACTAAAACTTGACGACCGTAATTCCGTAAATACACCTGGAAGGGGATCGAAATCGATTTCTAATTGTTTACTTGATCCCAATATCGATCTACCATCTATATCCGTGTTCGAAGTCGATGCAGTGCTCGGTAATTTACCGACAAGCGATTCGCGGAAAAATAAAGTCATATCATCAAATTCGAATACAAATTCGTGCTCCGCGTTTGTCTCAGAAATTTCTTCAACGCAACGCTCTAACGTTGTCGATGATCTAACAATTTCAACTGGATCGTTAACTAAGTCTATCAACGTTCAAAAGCCAACTTTGGTCAATTCAAATTTAAAATCCTACCTAGATGTTGCTAAGTCATCCGGCGAATCCTACGTGCAGATGGTGGCGATGCATTTTTCCGCTTCAAAGCAACCACGGGCTATTAATTAACGTGCACGGATGTGCAATCCTGCAGTACTTCTGTGCTGTGTGGCTAACACCGTGCTAAATTGATTGGCCGCCGGTAGTGAGCTGCATGCGAATACACGCTGGAGTCTCACTAAGATTTCTATTTCTTTTGTCATATCTGTCTAGGCCTGGGCAACCTGACAGTATCTCAGCCCACGTGCAGTCTCTGACTGTACGGCACTTTGCCTGGATCAGGCTTGTGCTTTAATAATATAATACTGGGTTGTGTCCTTCTGGCACAAGCACAGCTACTCATACCAGGAAGGTCGATGGATAGAGGTCAGACGAACACGGTCTCCGTCCACTGCTCTTTAGCCAAGTGTTGAGAACCCTAAATGTTCTCCTGTCTAGGCATGAGCGACCTGGCAGTATCCCAGCCTACATACCACAACGACAATCACAAGCAAATCCAAATTGCATCGGTCGCCGTGAAAGATAAATCGGGTCGCCTCAGCTACTGCATATTGTGTGGCGGGTACTTTACTTTACTTTACTTTTGTGCGGCTGGCTCCACGGGTGGATTAGCCGGCTTCATTGATGTCTCGGATCGCACCAGCCCACACACGTCGATCGGAGGCGAGATTGTTGCAGATCGTGATCCAGTCTCGTTCCCACCTGCGAACTCCGTAGACGGTACGCAGACCCATTGAGACATCGTCATGAAGTTTCTTGGGGGTAGTGTACAAGTGATGTCCCCAGCACCACTCGGTGTTTGTTCGAGTACACCTCTCTAGCCTTTGCACAGCCAAGTGCAACCTACAAGGCAGCAGGGAGTTGGCAGATAAACGGGCTGTGCGCCAGTTATCTACCTACGGGACTTCTCTCCGGATTTTTCCTCGGGGTTTTCTCCCGAAGCCTTTCCCGCAATCGGGTGACCCACAAGGCAGTGGGGGTTTGGGGTCATGGTTTTCCTTCCCCTAGATGGATTGCCAGTAGCTGACGAGTTCCATCTGTCCGGAGCAAACTGGTTTTAAGGCGCCAGTCACCAGTCACCAGTGGCGGGTAATCGAAAACAAGCTACTGCTGACCCTACAATTCAAATTTTTTCTGTTCCCTCACCTAAACCGGCTTTTTAATTCTTAGCCTTGAGCATCCAGTGATGAGCGGCCGACCTGAACCCTTTCGAAGCTTAGTATATTCTGAACCGAAAACCGATTTTATAAAAGCGCGCACGTCTGTATACATCGGTGCCATGAATGTGGTCTAGTCTGAGCTGAAAGCACATGCCTGATCCAGGCAAAGTGTAGTAGCGTCCGGTTCGCCTGTACGGGCATTCCAGTCACCAACAATGATCAGCATGTCGCGCCTAGGGATTTTATCTACGGCCTTTTGTAATTCTTCATAAAATGCGTCCTTGGATGCATCGTCAGTGGCCATGGTAGGCGCGTAAACAGACAAAACACTCAGGTTGACCGGTTTTCCACGGAAACGCATAACCAAAATTCGTGGTGAAATGGCTTCCCATAACGTTAGGGCATTTTGGGCCTTCGCATCAAGCGCAATCGCAACGCCGTGTAGTCCGGAGTTGTCAGTAGGTCCACTGTGGTACAACCAGTAGGAGATGTCCCTCCCTGGAGGAGATAGTCGCAAAAAAGTAAAGTAAAGTAGGCAAAGTGCCGCACAGTCAGAGACTGCACGTGGGCTAAGATACTGTCAGGTTGTCATAAATGTAGGAACACTGCTTCAATGAGGCCAGTAAGCTGCTCTTATCATCTGTATAGATTCGTTGTCTATCGATGTTAGTTGCGTGCCAGAAACAAGACGTTATGACCCCTATATGATAATTAAAGTGACTGCACAAAGTCTTTCCAACAGGTATTTTTATCTCTGCCCAGGCGATTTTTTTGCTTCTTCTCAGGTCAATCAAGTTTAGGTATAGTTCTGAGGTCACGCGCGGAAAGCACGTGATGTGTTCTACGACGGGACCTACAATGCAGCAAGCTAATCGCGGCTGTAGCAGAAATTTCTTCACCGAGGTGTCCGACAATACAACGCAGATCTGGAATGACATTGCTACTGTAATGCACGATGACGCGAAGTCGAAATGTGGCAGTTCCACCTCTGGCAGAAGGTCCAGTTGGATCTCCCAGGATACCTTTCGATTACTAGAAAATAGGCGAAAGATAAATTCCGGTTTACAATAAAATGTGTGCATCGATGTGCAATTGTGCAGTATTTCTGTGCTGTGCGGCTAACATCGTGCTAAATTGATTGGCCACCGGTAGTGAGCTGCATGCTTAGACATGTCTGTCTAGGCCTGGGCAACCTGACAGTATCTTAGCCCATGTGCAGTCTCTGACTGTGCGGCACTTTGCTTGAATCAGGCTTGTGCTTTCATACCATACAATAAATTGTAGAACGAAGACGCGCCAGAAATAATCTCAAGCGTAGCATTAGATCAGGTAGGGAAGCGTGGTGGCTGCAAAAAGTTAAAGAAATGGAGTTAGCCAGCAATTCCGGTAACGTCGAAGAGTGCTCCAATTGAATCTGTCTACAGGCTCTAAAACCATTGGTCAACGAGACAATCGCAGAGAAGGATGTTGCTTTAATCTAGACAATCGCTGTCCCCGCACTATCGGATAAGTAACGCAACTATCGGTAATAGAATCTTTGATAACGACGTAAATATCGAAAACACATTAGCATGCATAGACTTCGCTGGTTAGACCACGTATTGCAACCGGAAAATCATCGTTGACCAGACTCTGACTTGGATCAAGCAGATGAAAGCTTTGACTGTCAAACTAGCTGCAGTTGGTGCGACCCGTCTCACAGCATGGGGCCCAAGAGATCAGAATTCACAGTGGTTTCTTACCATCAATGATATGGATTAAAATCGTGTTCAGTTGAGGTCTTTTGTTAGACATCGTTTTGCATGTTGTCGAGTGAAGTGGAGATGAAAGCTTTTGATGCGTGACAGTGAAAGCCGCAAGGAAGCTGTCATGCTGATGTCGCTCTACTCGTTCACAACACTTTTTTGAATGCACGTTTTGTTGGAGGTACACGTTACCGGTGCTATGCTGTCAAGGATGATGAATCACACATGGACATCATGTGGCAACCACAGAGGAATCAGAGTTATCTGACAGGTAACCCCAAACCCATACCAAGTAATTCTGCCTGAGCGCAAAACAATTCAATCCACATCGCGCGAATAAATGCCGATCGTTAACTGGCTTTCTCACGACAGGCTATAAACGTTCACCAAGATAACGGAGGTAATCAACGCGTTTGAATTAGTCCAAACCAGCCGAAGTACGTTCACATCGCTGACCTACCACTCAACGGACAGTAGAGCCAAATAAGCGTAAAAGAAAAAATCTGTCAAATCTGTCAGAGCCGTTCTACATCACGTAATGGATGATAAATGCAAACCACTTAGCCTCTCCCGGAATCCTCAACAGGCAAAAACAAGCTGCAAATCCTTTGGCCGCGGACTTCTTGCGACGTACATCACGCAACAGTATTGGAATGTAGAGTGCTAGCAGCACCTCAGCATTGCTGCATGTGAGGGTTGAGTGCAGTCAAAACAGTTCTCTCCTGGCCCTTCGAGCCGCAGCATCACATTGGTCGGCCCACTCAAAATGTGCGGGGACTGATTCCTAAGTCCTTAGTAGATTTTACCATACGGAACTCCGTGTGGGCTGAGGGCTTAGAGACAATCATGTTACCTGTCAGTGTAGAGAGCAAATGACTCTTTTATAGGTTAATTGGAAGGTACAACTTATCCGCTCATTTCGTTACAGCATGTACGTCACTCAGCTTGTTTTACCTACCGTTTGGGACAAACAACACTTCAACGCGTTCGGCAAGAAAAGGATCTTGGACTTATCATTCAGCAAGACCTTGGTTGCGCAGAACAATGCGAACGCGCAGCAGCTGCAGCCAACCGCAACACCGGCCTATTTCGCCGCGCCCTCGGCAAGTTCGACCGGTTTCTCTTCCCGACTCTGTTGAACATTTACATCCGGCCACACTTGGAATACGCAGTGCAGGCTTGGCGGCCGTGGCTATGCAAGGACGTGTCACTCCTCGAAAACGCCCAACGGCGTGCGACAAAGCTCGTCCGCGGTATGCGCCACTTGCCATACGAGGAGAGATTACGCCGTTTAAACACATACTCCGTTACGTACCGTCTTCTCCGTGGAGACATGATACTTACATACCGGATACTGAGCGACCCCTCCCATCCATGCAGCTCCCTACTCGTCCCATCCATCAGCACAAATCTCCGAGGACATGGACTTAAATTGCTACATCAGCAAAGTCGACTTGAATGTCGCCGCAGGTTTTTCTCGGTGCGAGTCTGCAGTCCATGGAATGCTCTTCCATGCAAGCTTTTTGAATCCGCTTCTTTCGGTTCTTTCAAAGGTCTCATCGATTCCCACCTCCATGAAATCTCCCACTCCCAAGACACTAATACCCCCTCGTGGCAACGGTAAGTTCTCTTTCTGTGCCATTTGCATTTTTTTCACTACCCCTCTAACACTTCCCCAGTTTCATTGCTCTTCCAGATCCCAGTATCGGAAGTCCAAGCGCACGCAGTCTCAGCTGACCCTGTTCCGGAGGATGTGATGGGTAGCGGTGTCCCGGGTTGACGCCCTACCTGTCCAAATGCCACAAAAATCCACTGATTATTATTATTATTATTATTATTATTATTATTTTATACCGTAATAAACTATTGATCTATTGATATATCAAATCGGAGCTGTCCAAACTACCGACAATATATACGTCATCAGCAAACAGTTTGAGCAAAATGTCATTAAAGGGTTTTCCTCATTACTAACACAAATAAATAAAATTTTCATGCTCAAATAAAAACAGGCTGAGCATGTTTAAAGATGATGTAAATTTCGGGACATGTAGCGATTGAGGTAACGTTGCAGTTTACCCCAAGCACAATGATAGCACACGCCAAGCGAGAACTCCGGAAGGTGGAATAAAAAGGTGTATGGGATGAGGCACGTGGTACAATAGATTGTCGTAGACAAGTCCTGTGGTTGATGCGCAGCTGGGTCGCTGGATGATTGTTCACAGGTCCTTGTGTGATGCGCAGCCAGTTGGCTGGAAGACGATGGCCGCGTAGCAGCAGCTAGCGGCGGCCAAAGGGGAAACGAACTCCGACGAGCGCGGGGTAGAGTCCGACAAAACAAAGGGATTGAGGATTAGTATAATATAAAATAGAATAACCAACATTATCATTCTTATTCAAAATAGGAACGTAGAAAGAGTTTGACATCCTTTTCTACGTGTTGTGCGATATGAAAGCAAACGATAATGTTGGCGCAAAATACAAAAGATACGTAAGAAATGACGCTTCGTTACACCGCCCCCCCTTCAGTTTTTGCACTGTCCTCAGTGCAAGAGATGTGGGGAATTGGAAAATGTGCAGAAAGCGTCGGAGAAAAACAAAATAAAAAAATCGAGAGGTGGGAATGTTGAATCCAGCGACATATGTTGATAATGAAAACATCTTCAGACGGCACGTAGAGGAACGACCACCCTCGTCACCAAATGTAGCGATTGAGGTAACGTTGCAGTTTACCCCAAGCACAATGATAGCACACGCCAAGCGAGAACTCCGAAAGGTGGAATAAAAAGGTTTATGGGATGAGGCACGCGGTACAATAGATTGTCGTAGACAAGTCCTGTGGTTGATGCGCAGCTGGGTCGCTGGATGATTGTTCACAGGTCCTTGTGTGATGCGCAGCCGGTTGGCTGGAAGACGATGGCTGCGTAGCAGCAGCTAGCGGCGGCCAAAGGGGAAACGAACTCCGACGAGCGCGGGTTAGAGTCCGACAAACAAAGGGGATTGAGGATAATATTGTGGTGGTAAATGCAAAAAATATAACAGGAAAATGTTACAGTAAAAATGGACAAAGGAACGAACTCACGGAGAGTGAAAATTCAATGTCCAAAGCAAATATCCACACACAAAAATATATTCCAGTTCCGAACTCCGGTGTGTCGCGTTGATTGGCAATAGTAATTAGCGAAGCTGTAAAATGTGGTGACACGTCAATTTTGCCGTTAACCGTCGTGATTCACAAACACGCAGCAATACAGCACCAGCGAACAAAGCAGAAGACGAACGCGCGCGGAGAAAAGTATATTGTTAATTAATGATTATTTACAGAATGCGATACAAAGGATGAGTAACGACAACTCATTTAACGAAACAGAAGATCAATAGTCTATGAGTGAATAGGACAAGAAGAAATCGATAGATCGATATGGCAATATCGATTATCGGAACAAAACGATAATTTCTAAGTTACTGGATGAAAATGATACAAAGATAAGTATGTACAAATTGTTGATTACAGCAAGCATCGAGGGAAACGAAAATAAAATTGGGAAGAAAGTGAAATTACAGGTTGCTACAGAACTCCCCCCTAGAGCGTGAGTCGACGGATGAACGCTCGATACACCGTTTAGGGCATGTATGCAACCAGTCTTGCCGAGAACCTCACTCTGCGGCCGGTACGTGTTTGACGAGATGAAGGAGTAGACAGGATGGGTGAGGGTCGATTGGATGTAACGTCACTGGTCGTCATAGGCTGTGTGGGTGGAGTTGAAGTGGTAGCTTCTTGTGATGACTTTCGTTCAACGTAAGCGGGTTTGAAGCGATCGATGCTAGCTTTGTCTTTATTACGGTTGCGTAGCTGAAAGTGTTGCTTTGGTCTTGAGCGGTAAGGTGCTGGTTCAGCTTCGCCGGTAGTGCGATTGTCAAGTACCCTTTTGCCAGTCTGTCTCAGTGTGGAGCCAAATTCGCGTTTTTCTGCTTTCAGCTTTTTAGGCGGTAGCCTGCGAGCGTTAGCAACATTTCGAGGCCCTTTAGTGACGATGTGATGATGAACATCGTGGGTGGGTTGCTCCGTGTATTGTGCTGGGCGTGTTAGGGTCGGGAAATCGCTGTAATTGGCATTGTTCTGGACGAAAATTCGAAGACCAGGTGAGGTGATTGAACATAGTTTACCGGACACGTTTAGTGACGTGGTATTGTCGTGTAGCCGTCGGTGCTGGAGATTGACTACGAGACCGTATTTCGTCAGAAAGTCGATACCGATGATAGCCTTCTGAACATCGGCTATCAAGAAGACGAAAGGGAATTCACGTCTAAGTCCGAGATCGAGTTTTAAAAATTTTTCACCGTAAGTCGAGATCTTCGAATTGTTAGCCGCCTGCAAGGTGATGCCCGAAGGACGGAGGTCGCGTTTTTCGTAACTGCGCGGTATAACGCTTACCTCGGCACCGGTGTCTACGAGAAAATTGAGCTTAGAAGATGCGTCGTAGACGTATAAGTGGCGACTAGTGGGTTTGCCAGGAACGGTCGTCGCCATAACTGACTTGCTACGTGGTTTTTCAACACTGTGGCTGTCAGCGTTAGGATGTTTACACCCGGGACGACAATTGCGCGCGGCGTTTCCGAAACGACGGTGATAATAACAGAACCAGTTGGTATCGCGAGGGCGAGAGTGGCTTCTATTTCCAGATGGACTCCGGGGTCTAGCTCTAGACGTTTTGGGTCGTTCCATGTTGGAAATGATAAGCTGTAAGGATGCAAGCTCCTTAGTTAGCATGGCCACGGTGGCTTCAAGTTTTGAGAGGTTACCACCTGAAACTTGATTGACGCTGGTTCTGTCGATGCGTTCGTGAATTTTATCTGCTAGTTCGGCCAATGTGTCGAGGCAGACCTTATCGACCGACACGGCGAGGATGGCTGTGGTGCTGTGTGGCAGGCAGTTCAGCCAAAGTTGCTGTAGGACGGAATCGTCTAACTTTGTGTTGCCCACCAGGGAACGCATGTGGCGTAACAGCTGTGAAGGGGTTCTGTCGCCTAGTTCTACACCAGCCAGCAGTTGTTTTAGCCTGGCTTCGTCGGAGGCCATAGTACGCTTAAGCACAGCGGCCTTTAGTGTGTCGTAAGGCGAAATAGAGGGCATGGGGTCAAGAACATCTAATACTTCTTTCGCGATGTACGACGGTAATTGTGATTGAACGAAAGAAAACATGACCTCTTGTTTTGTGATCCGTTTGAAACGAAACATACCCTCTATTTGGATGAACCACACGTGCGTGTTGGCAGGGTCAAATGCTGGCGCGTTACAGCTAATAACGTTCATTTGCGATTCAGTGGGTTCAGACGACATTATGGCAAAATTGAAATAATGATGGGAGTTCTGAGCGAAAAAGTGGAATACGGGCTAACCGATTATGTAATGTCGGGCTCACCAAATATGTAGTGGATAAGTGCAAAAATATAACAGGAAAATGTTATAGCAAAATGGACAAAGGAACGAACTCACGGAGAGTGAAAATTCAATGTCCAAAGCAAGTATCCACACACAAAAATGTTCCAGTTCCGAACTCCGGTGTGTCGCGTTGATTGGCAATAGTAATTAGCGAAGCTGAAAGATGTGGCGACACGTCAATTTTGCTGTTAATCGTCGTGATTCACAAACACGCAGCAATACAGCACCAGCGAACAAAGCAGAAGACGAACGCGCGCGGAGGAAAGTGTATTGTTCATTAATGATTATTTACAGAATGCGATACAAAGGGTGAGTAATGAGAACTCAGTTAACGAAACGGAAGATCAATAGTCTGAGTGAATCGGACAAGAAGAAATCGATAGATCGATATGGCAATATCGATTATCGGAACAAAACGATAATTTCCAAGTTGATGGATGGAAATGATGCAAGATACGTATGTACAAATTGTTGTTACAGCAAGCATCGAGAAACGAAAGCATTGAAAGGAAAGTGAGCTTTACAGTTGCTACAATATAATATAAAATAGAATAACCAACATTATCATTCTTATTCATAATAGGAACGTAGAAAGAGTTTGACATCCTTTTCTACGTGTTGTGCGATATGAAAGCAAACGATAATGTTGGCGCAAAATACAAAAGATACGTGAGAAATGACGCTTCGTCACACCGCCCCCCCTTCAGTTTTTGCACTGTCCTCAGTGCAAGAGATGTGGGGATTGGAAAATGTGCAGAAAGCGTCGGAGAAAAACAAAATAAAAAATCGAGAGGTGGGAATGTTGAATCCAGCGCCATATCTTGATAATGAAAACATCTTCAGACGGCACGTAGAGGAACGACCACCCTCGTCACCAAATGTAGCGATTGAGGTAACGTTGCAGTTTACCCCAAGCACAATGATAGCACACGCCAAGCGAGAACTCCGAAAGGTGGAATAAAAAGGTTTATGGGATGAGGCACGCGGTACAATAGATTGTCGTAGACAAGTCCTGTGGTTGATGCGCAGCTGGGTCGCTGGATGATTGTTCACAGGTCCTTGTGTGATGCGCAGCCGGTTGGCTAGAAGACGATGGCCGCGTAGCAGCAGCTAGCGGCGGCCAAAGGGGAAACGAACTCCGACGAGCGCGGGTTAGAGTCCGACAAAACAAAGGGATTGAGAATCAATATAATATAAAATAGAATAACCAATATTATCATTCTTATTCACAATAGGAACGTAGAAAGAGTTTGACATCCTTTTCTACGTGTTGTGCGATATAAAAGGAAACGATAATATTGGCGCAAAATACGAAAGATACATAAGAAATGACGCTTCGTTACATACACTAGGTTCAAAATGCGCGGTTTCAATGTGGTCAAGTTCAAGTTCAAGTTCAAGTTGCACAGGGCTGAAGGTGGCTAAAAGCCAATCACGCGCCCAGATTTCCTTCGACGGTATGCGGTTGAGCACCCGGCACTTCGATATCGAGTATACAGTTCGTACTTTTCACACGTTCTTGTTTCCAAATATCTGAAAAGTAAGGTAGGGTTTCTCTTCACCAACAGTTCAGTTCAGTTCAGTTCAGTTTGCACAGGACGATATGTGGCAGTTGCCAATCGAGCGTCCAGATTTCTTCCGGTGGTATGCCAAGAAGAGCGCCCACCACTTCAAACAAAATAGGTTCACAGATTTCTTCTGGTAGGATGGTTACCTGGAATGTAGAGCAAAAACTCCCCTCACCAAAGGTGAGGAGACAATGGACCACCACTGACAGTTTTATTCCTCTATATATTATAATACGCCCAGTAGGCCCAATACTATTCCTGATCTTCATCGATGATCTGGCATCGCAGTAGTCATCTGTCTGCTACATGTTTGCTGATGATGTCAAATTCACCGGATCCAGTGATCACGGTGATTTGTTGAGAGAAATTGTAAAGGTCATTAAATGGTCACAGTATGGAGATCTTCCACTGAACTATAGTAAATGCCATCTGTTGTCTGTAGCAACCGACAAAATTACAGTAACTACAAATAGCGGTGGGATTGAATTCATACCTATTAACAGGGTTAAGGATTTAGGTGGTAACATCGGAATTCAAAAGGGTTGCACAATATGCCTCACAACGAGCTAGAGTAGAACTCTTTAGGCTTAAATTTGTTCTCACGTGTAGAACGACGGAAGTGTTTACCCCCTTATATACGGCGACTGTCAGGCCGCATTTAGAATGATGCGTGCAATCCTAAAGCACTTTATTTCTAAAATACATATAACTACTAGTGGTGGTCCAACGTCTGGATACTAAAATGTTTGAAGTTATGTCTATGAAATACTACGACGAACGTCCAATTTCTTTATGTCTCCTCTCACGTCGGCGTCTACGGAGTCGCCTATTAGAAACCTTCAAAATCCTGAATGTTTTAGTCGAAGAGGGTTCTCAAAACCTGCTCTCTCGAGCAATCAACCCTTCAACTATATTGAAGCTCGCAAAAATCACAATTATCGGAATCTTAGACACCACTTCTTCAGTGAAAGAGTGATAAGTGTAGTGAACTACTTTCACTTTTTAACCTAGTATTTTGTACATACAAATTTTGGCTTTGTATGGTTATTCATTTTTTGGCCATG
>JACCGJ010000692.1:0-19794 GCA_013407085.1 Atriophallophorus winterbourni | reverse complement strand
GCTCCTTCTGAACTGGTCGGGCAAACAAAACTACTCAAATGTGCCAGTCTGGAGAACAGTTCATAAACGCTTAATTGCGATCGGTCAAACGGTGGACGGTAGCCCAGGTCGTTAAGGCGTGTGACTACAATGGTGATGGTCGGGGGTTCGAATCCCACCCCCGAAGCGGAGGATATGCACTGCTAATGAGCTCAAATAACAGCGAAACTCGAGTCCAATGCTTCCATTATAGACCGTCGTGATCAACTTTGTGAATAGTTCGATGGGCTTGGCACGGATGGATGAGTAGTCACAAATATAAACATTGTACAAGTAGTGAACACCTGATGTGTTTAGGTATGCTTAAAATCATGCGCGGATTCAGATAGTGTCGAACAGCTTGAGAGCTCATGAGAGCTGAAAAACTGACAGGCGCTTTGTCAGCACTGTTAACGCAATAGATTCAAAAACAAGTTAGAGAAAGATTATCTTTGATTAAATGAACAGCACGGTATTGAGATCAGGTTTAAACCAATCGCCAATTCCTCGGAATGAATGAATGAAGGAATGTGCGATCTCAGACAGCGCGGATACAAGCCCAGGTTTTCACACATTGTAAAACGAGTCGAACAAAAAGGCTTCAGATGATTAAGTACATGCCGAAAATCAATCATAAAATCGAAGGTGCACGTACCATTTTATTCGTCGGTTTACTTTGCTCAGAATGCTCGTTTCTTGGGGACAACTTTCTTTTCCTCACTTCTTGATCGGCGTGCAAAAGGTGGGCTTGTTCGGTGGATTTGATCCCCATCTCATCGATCGATTTTGTGTCAACTTTTGTTCCCGTTTTCGTCTCTTCCGGTAACCACCAAAAGGCAACCAACTACACAGATATAACGGACAATAATGATACACGATGGAGCAGTCGAGTGCGGTTAGTGTAACGCGAGTCACTTACTTTGATCACGAGACTACTGATGAGGACCATAACCGGAGGCATGTAAACACCGATTGAGATGTAGCGCATCGGATTCGGGAGTAAATAGTTCCAAAACGACTGGTGGAACCGCTCTTGGAGATTGTTCAATGAGCGTAAAATACCCTCCAAAAAACTGAAAGGGGGATGAAAATGTGATAATGGAAAATAGCTTCGCGATTCAAGAATTTATGGTATCAAAAGCTTGTCGATGTACAACACCATAGGATATTCGTATAATGACAACATAAAATTTGAGGGGTTGGGAAGATCGACCGTTTTCGTAGTTAGAAAAAATGTCATGTATTGTCTCGGTATGATAAAAATATTAGTTAGGATAAATATTGTGGGAAGTTACTTGACTAATTTATAAAAACAGATTGAGAGGGTGGAATTACCAATCATAAATATATCCATATTGTTGTTCAGATGGTGTTCGCCGAGCTTGTGTAGTTGTTGGTGGACGTTTCGTCATCAGGCTAGATGACATCATCAGCAGAACTTCTTTCGAAGTGACTTGAAATTGGTATTCATTGTTCCATAGAAATGGATACCCAAGAAGCTTCGTACTACGCAACAAGTTCAACCGTACCCAGCAAAGAAACGATGATGAAAACAGAGTCAGACGCGCTCTTCCGTATATGCAGAACATATCAGAAATCGCAGCTCGGGTCCTTCGGCCATTTGAAATAGAGGTCGCGCACAAACCCGTGTCAATATTACGCAACCACTTCAACAATATGAAAGACAAAGTTGCGAAAGAAGAACAATCGAATATTGTCTACAAGATTACGTGCAGAGATTGCGAGAAGAACTACATCGGACAAAGCGGCCGCAAGCTGAGCACAAGAATACACGAACACCGGTTGGCTGTACGAAGGCACGACCCAAGGTCACTGATTTCAATACATGTTGATCAATTCGGACACCAATTCGATTGGGACAACGCGAGGATTTTGGCCAAAGAAAACAACCGACGGGCGCGAGAATTCATCGAAGCGTGGCACTCAACAACAACATCGATTAACCAGCACCTTCAATTGGCTACAACCTATGGACCAATGAAAACGCGATGGACAAGATTGCAACACATGAATTCCATCAACCAACGGGCGTGATGGCGAACGGACAGACGGACCTTATAAAAACCAATGAATACCAATTTCAAGTCACTTCGAAAGAAGTTCTGCTGATGATGTCATCTAGCCTGATGACGAAACGTCCACCAACAACTACACAAGCTCGGCGAACACCATCTGAACAATATCCATATTGTTTCTGAAGCTCGTTTTAATAGATGATTGCCCGGGTGTGAAAAGTTCCTAAAGAAACAAACGCGCAGCGAACAGATGATGATAGACACACGAAAGAGATGTTCGACCTAATATGACCGCGTCATGGAAGCAGGAACCAAAACCAATGGGAATTACGGCGTATGACGAAACGTCAAACAAGGTCGGCGAACGCCATCTGAACAACATGCTCATCCTGAGCTCGGTAGAAGTATGTAATCCCAAAGCTGCAGTGTTGCGACCGTTGACAACACTTTGGTCCTTGACAGACCAGCACATACTTCATGGTTTGAAAGCACAAGCCTGATCCAGGCAAAGTGCCGCACAGTCAGAAACTGCACATACTTCTCCCGGATCCGCTAACATGAATTGGAACACGCGAGGTGATATGACTGAAAATCGATGGCACATCGAGATGAGAACTGTTCGTTAAAAGTTGGTGTACAGAGCACGATCCCTAGTCTGTGACAGCATTGCCTACGTTGATTATGTAATGACGATAGGACGAAAAACGGTCGCACTCCAAAAGATCTATTCTACGGTGAGTTCAAATCAGGATATCGACCTTTCCGTAAGTCGCACTTGGGGTTGAAAAGTAGATATGAATGCCGTGTACAGCGACTTTCTTTGAAGGCATAATGCTAAACGCCGTCTTCAAACTGATGAAGAGTATGTGCTGCTTTCGGCTGTTGACATTAGATCATGTCAATGCCGTATGAGCAGATCAAAGGAACTCCAATGGGGTCACCTATCTCTGGACTGATAGCGAAGCAGTCATTATAGATTAGAAGCAAGTTGTGACATTCCTCGAATATAACCGAAACTTAGGGTACGGCTACGTGGACGACACCTTCGTCATAATAAAGAAATCACAAGTAGAATAGCTCATAGACAACTGAATTGCGTCTTGATGACGAAACGTCCTACTGTTACAATGCCAGCTCAGCGAACACACAACACACAAAATACCGCTGATAAAACGATTACTGATCACCAACGTAAAGAATGTAAGACTGGATAGTCATGTCGAACAGTGTAAGCGTGAGATCATCATGCGATGTACATCAATGACGTACACCGGCTGGAGTACAACAACAGCAGAGTCGGTACCCAATTTTATGCACATTTTCTTCAACAATACAAACGTAATGGGGATCGAACAGTGAGCCATTACAACCACTACACCACCACGTTGCCAAACTGGATATCAATGGAACAAGAAAACAACTATGGAACATTACAAGGATAATTTTCTTTAATTGATGGTCCGTTTTAATTTATGCAGGGTCGTAGTCACGCATCATGGATTAAAGCGTTCTGTGCGAGTTAGACGCACTGTAAATTCATTGTAAAATTTGCACATAAGAGAAAGATTTGTTGGTCACAAACCGGATGACAAGGTCCAGACTATGGTTGACTGCATCATTCAGCTTCTGTGACAAGGTAGCATTCGTGCGTGTATTGTATGGGTTCGAAACTTGGACCATACGTAAAGATCACATTCGGCGTCTCCAAGTATTGGACAGCCGATGTGTCCGCAGCATTTTGTGAGTTAGATGTCACAGTCACATATGCAACGATGTTCTTCGAAATAAGCTCTGTGGTAGTAATGTTGAAATAGAGAAGCAGATCCACATGCATACGTTACGCTCGTTGGGTCACGTTTTACGGATACCGGACCACCGACTTCCGAAAAGTATTATTTTTGCGACGCCACATCCTGATTGGCGTAAATCTTGTGGTGGCCGAACCGTCACGTGGCATAGGCAGCTAAAATCCTTACTAGTAACCTTTCCAGAGTCGGCGCAGCACGTCTTACAGGCCGGGGGCCCAGCGAACAGATATCGCAATGGTTAGTTACGCTTCAGGATATGCCCCGAAACCGTTTCCAATGGTGCTCTTGCACTAAGCATCTTCTTAGAGTGTTTGCTTAACCATTTGTGTTGTTAAGCGGAGTGACGAGAAAAGCTTGTAAAGATGCATGACAGGTAAAGCCACAGGGAAGCTGTCGTGCTAATATAGCTCTACTTGTTTACGAAACTTGATTGAATGCATGTGTCATTCGAGTTGTAGACACCTCATCCCAGTTTATTTGTGCTTACGCTACTACAGAATCCGTAGCTATTAGAGTCCCACCCTTCCCCATCTTTTAGGTTTTTACTTTTTCATGATTGTGTGGCAGTTAAGCATTCGGTACATGCTACCGGTGTAATGCTGTCTGCGATTATTATTCGGATCATAATGCGAGAAAATAAAGAAGCATGAACAAAATAATTGGCTTACAACAAAAGTAAAATCGATCAAAGCGACAAATGTTATGAGCTTATTATTTTATGATATTGAGTTATATACTCCGTGAACCTATAATTGTTGGTGGGATTGAAGCTTTGTCATTAGCTTTTGACGTACAAATAGATTGTTGATCAACGTGCATTTGCACAGATTGCACGGTAAGCTGTACGATGTCCTATGGTGAAGAAACGATGAGATAACTAAGCCAGTTCAACAAACAGACAACAATCTTCACGACGTGATTAAGTGATCAGCGATTGGTGCGGCACGATAGACAATGTTATATTATAATCAGGAGTACCACATATTTACACGCTGGTGCAATAAAATTTGCAAAAAACAAACACCAGGGACAGCTGATAAGCAGAAGTTGTTCTGAATGTGATAAAAGATGCGAAATACAATCAATAACATACCGGCCAAGCGATTCTGTCGATGGCGCTCTAGAATATTTAGAGTAGTCTTTCACTGGTCCACGTAAAGTAATCGCGGGAATCTGATATTTTATCAGCAAACTGTGAAGACCGGTTGGAGATCCCGGGGCTTGAGAAATTACCGCGTGGAGGAGACCCTTTGCGTCGCGAAGACGAACTCCCTCGTCGTTGCGGGGATAAGCGTAGATCTGGAACGATTAACCATATGACCAAATGATTGGTCAAAGCGTTTATTACACACAGGACGAAAGTTAGGACAGATAACTAACTTTTGTAGGCATAATTCTTTACAAAAACAATGTCCGAAACCTGTTTGTGCCTATGATCACTCGACTTCTTGCCAACCAGCTCAATTCAAGCCCTCACTATGTTGACCGACCTTTACAAATATCGTTCCATAGCGGTTAAGGTTGCCCATCTGCTTTTCTTTTCGAAAAGTTATCACAAATTAAAGCAGGATATTCGCACATAGCACTATTATACCATCGCAGTCCAGAAGTTCGCCTAAACAGGAACGAGTATCAATCAGATTCTATTAATTATAACAAGCACATGCGAAGTAAATGGGAGCTTAGAAAAGTGTACGATTGCCGCCCTCAATGCCCGTTGACAGCAAAAAAGATGGCAAATTCATGTACGATGATATTCGTGTGGGCAATTGTACAGTATTATTGCACTGTGCTAAATTGATTGGCGAACGGCAGTGAGCTCCATGCTGAAAAACGCTAGAGTCTCACTATCATTTCCATTTCTACATTTTCCGATCTGTCTAGGCCTGGACAAACTGACAGTATCTTAGCCCACGCGCGGCATTTTACTTTACTTTTGTGCGACTATCTCCTCCTGGAGGATGAGTCGGCTTCAATGAAGGTTCTTGGGGATTTGGGTACAAAGCGGCGTCTCCAGCACCACTCGGCGTTTGTTCGAGTCAGCTTCTCTAGCCTTTGCACAACCAAGTTCGACCTGCAAGGCAGCAGGGAGTTGCCAGAAAGAGGTGGTCTACCAGACTCTGTTCCAGGTTTTTCCTCAGGGTTTTCTCCCGAAGCCTTTCCTGCGATCGGGTATCCCACAAGGCAGCGGAGGTTTAAAATCAGGGTTTTCCTTCCCTTAGATGAAATGCCCTCCCAGGCTAACGGGCTCCACCTGCCCGAAGCAAACTGGTTTTCCGGCGCCAGTCACTCGCCTTCGCCCCTTCTCCTGTTGGTAGAAGCAGTTCCGCCGGACGCGCGGCACTTTATCTGGGTCAGGCTTATATCCACATGCCCGAACCAGTCAGCAACATTGTGTAGCAAAATAAAGCTATGATCACTTATTAAATCACCCCACTGCCGATAATCGGTAAGATCACACTGTTGGTAGCCGCATAGACAATTCACGAGACAGTAAAAATCAAAAAATATGAGGCAATGAGGTTTCTAACAGAGACTACACCTGGGATAAGGCACCGTTAAACCTACCAAACGAGAACAGTAGTCCTGTGCAAAATGGCATACCCGTTATCTCAATACTGATAGCCACCAGGATAACAGCTGCGCGGGACAAGTATTCTACGACGGCAAAACCCGCAAACAACATGTTTTCCACAGTAGAACATCAGGCTCCAAGTATTTGCCATTTAAATGAATTCACGCATTAAACCAAGAGCAAAAAAGATTCAAACATAAAAGGCATGATAATGCGAAATTGATTGTTGGGCACACTCGATTTTATCAAATAAAGTGACGAAGTATTAATGGCCAACAAATACCACACGATTGAAAACTACGTCGTCACCTGATTATTTACGACAGGTTCAATCGCATGCTTGTGAGCCAAACGAACCGCCGTGTTCACCAAATCCAAATTCGCCAGTAATCCGTTGATACCCTCGGAGGAAATGTCCACACTATCCACATTCACGCTTGAGAATTCCAAGCTCAGACCAGCCTGGATCGCTCCACTACGGCCTCTCAATTCAGTCCACGAAACATCTATGTAATTTAGAATAGAAAATTGGTTTGTAGCAAAGAGAATGGAACGCTTTATTTGAAAATAGTGGGAATTGCAGCTCTAAGGAACAAAATTACTGGGAAATAATAGCGAAATGCAATACGAGGTTAAACGTGACTCGATCACAAGGAGGATACCGGCATACACTGATACGCAGTCAACACTTTGCTGTACTGAATGCTACCGGTAACCCATTGTCATGTCTATGATCATTCATTACATCAGTCTAACCCGGGCCTCTTGGCAGTATTTTGACCCACATGCAGTCTATGACTGTGTGAGACGTTGCCTCGATCAGGCTTGTGATTTGATATAAGTATGTATGTATGAAATCACAAACCTGATCCAGGCAAAGAGCCGCACAATCATAGACTGCACGTGAGCTAAGATATTGTCATGTTGCCGAGGCCTTGACAGACAGAAGGTAGAAATAGTAGTGAGACTGCAGTGTGCTTCAGCATGCATCTCACTACCGGTGACAATTCAATTTAGCACAATTAGCTGCACAGCACAAAAGTCATCACCATCATGAAGCACAAGCTAGAAGCCAGACAAAGTGCCAATTAACCTGAAACTTCATGTGATTTGATAGATACATGCATCAAATCACAAATCTAAGGCCAGATAAAGTGTCGCAGTCTTAGACTGCACGTGAGTTAAAAAACTAGTTACTACAACTATACACCTGAACGTTCCTCTCGTTTGTAAAGTGTGTGCAATTCATGCAGCACCATGTGTCTTGATACTTGGCTATTCCGAGTGTATGACAAACACTGACTTCAAGTATGACATTCAGTGGGAAAAATTCACTCACTTGACAAATTAGAGAAAGAAACGTGGCTTTTAGTGTCAAGTTGGAGTAATACGAGGAACGCTTGCAATGAAAAAGAAACCAAAGGTTGGCAACATCCCAACAGCAAGCTGTCGAACGAGATCAATCACAGAGCACAATCAATGCCACTTGCTCAGTAGCATAAACCTTAACAGAAGCAATCATACCCATGATGGTATGGTATGATGGTATGAAAGCACAAGTCTGATCCAGGAAAAAGTGCCGCACAGTCAGAGACTGCACGTGGGCTAAGATACTGTCAGGTTGCCCAGGCCTAGACAGATATGAAGGGGGAAATAGAACCATGATACTACGCGGTTAGATGACATTATAATAAACCGTGTACCGCGGGTGAAATAATAATTAAAATGAAAACAGATCGCGAAAATGTTCTTACATTCAGATGGTTCAAACCCGTGATACGCCTGAAGCCAAGCCGACAGACCAACGTAATCTGACTCCGGGAAGATAATCACAATATCTTTGGCCCAGTAAACTTGACCTAGCGGGAAAGAACTCAGTAAAAGAAACAGATTGAATTACCTCGCAACATGTCCAGCAAAGGAAGCACTATAGACAAACTAGCGGATAAACATGGTGGGCCACCGGTATCTGAGCATTCAGTTCTAAGTGGAACAATCAGCAACAAAGTTTCCAAACGACCACCGCTTGGTGAACGTAATATCGTATATAAATTAGTGCCAGTAACACGGTCCAGCGGGTGCAAAACTGGGTGTGTGAACGTGAAATTCTGTTCGTAAACCTCCAAACCAATGGAATTTAACTCCTCTGACAACCAGGCTCGTAGCGATTCGCTGGACAATTAGTCGTACAGAGTAGGTAACATACGTGTGATCTTTATCCCCGTGAAATTGGCGTAATTTTGAATCATACCAATGCACGCGTGTAACTTGGTCAAACTTTTCAACAACTTGGCCTGAAAAAATATGTTATAGTGTATCGCGTACCGACAAGCAAGGCATTTTCGCTCATGTACGTTGCGTGATTCATTTCATCTTGAGATAGTAAGGCGAACCAAAGAAGCCCGGAAACATAAGCAAACAGTCCAACGGTTGCAGGAAATGAAGTACAGACTCGTTGTAATTTCTTTACTATCGGCAAAGCCATTCTGAAATGGTGGGAACATTGTGATACACATCAGCAACAAGAAGCACATGACGCAACACACAAACAAAAAAGCGAAAAACAAGAATGCAAATAACAAACCGCATATAACAGGCAACTTATGTATGTAGTTTCAAATGATACAACACGAAAAGTAAGAATACGCACAACAAGTTGCATTTACACTAGTAATTTCGATTTGCAGTAAGATCACGTAACGTTTCCAGCCAGATTTTAGGCGGATCTTTCGGACCCGAGCCAGGCAGACGGATGGTTCCGACTAACAAGAGTGCTAACAAGGTCCGATACGGTAAACGGTGAAATTGCATTCTTGGAATGTTCCAGCAACCGCAAATGAGCTAGCATCAGTATTGTTTCTGTCCGGGGAATAAGGATCTTAGCACTGATCGACAGACATCGATATTAGTAGCACTGCGAAAAGAAACATCGTGTCATCATCCCTTGAAGCATTGAGTGTCAGGACGTTTTTGGATTAAAGGATGTATGTATGAAATCACAAGTCTGGAAGAAAGCAAAGTGCCGAAGAGTCAGAGTCAGTCTTTTTTGAAACCATTGAAACTTGTTGATACCATATTTTAACATTGACAAGTTATGAGCTTTAATCACCTCAGCTGGGAGTGTGTTCCAAGTTCAGTAGCCCGTCATGATAATCTATACTATTGTGCTAGACCATCTGTTTAAAAATCAGTGCTAACTGTAAAAAGCGATCTAAGATCAGGAAACTCTTCTTTCCGATAGAAAAATTATAATGTCACTACGAACACTGCGGTATGCTAGTGAAAAGATTTCATCTTCAGACATCGTTTAGGATATGACAGTTTGCGCAGCCTGATGCAGAATCTGGTTGCAAGTCGTTTAACACCTACGATTAGGTTCTCCTCGACTGTCATGCTGGAAAATGCCGCAACGCTACCATCATCATCATCATGATGAAGCACAAGTCTGGAGCCAGACAAAGTGCTAAGCAATATGAAGCAGGGAAAAATAGATACGCAAGCGCGTGGAAAAGGGAAAGCAGGCAAGCGGAATACGCAAAAGAAATGCACAAAAAAGCAGCTTGTTTTTGTAGTTTCACTGCATGCGATTTTTTGTTTTGTTTTTTGTGTTTTTATTTAAAATAATACAAGATAAAAATTATGACGCACATAATAAAATACACTGGCGCCACTGACTTCGGTTTGTAGCCATATCGCGTAAGGTTTCCAGCCAACTATTAGGTAGAGCTTTTGGACCCCACACAGGCAAACGAACACGCCCAACTGAGCCTAGCGCTACGGTGAGCTTCTTCATCCCAACGCGCCGTCATGGACTGGATACCCGATCTTTTCTCCCAGATTCTACCAGGCTCTAAGAATAAGGCGCGGTACGGTAAACGGTGAGTAGGCATTCTTAAAACATGTGCCAACCATCGCAAGCGAGCAAGCATCAGCATTTCTCTCAGTCCGTGGCCACCTGGTCCCAACACCCGCTTGCAGACATCTATATTTGTAACACGATGCTGCCACCGAATGCGAGCAATTCTACGCAGGCAACGGGTATCAAAAACAGAAAGCCGACGGACATCTTCCGCTCGGATAGACCAGGTTTCGCAGCCATAAAGGAGTGTAGCACGCACCACTGCGTTGTACACTCGGCCTTTAGTATGGAGTGAAACATCGCGTCGACGCCACAGGTGGCGAAGGTTAGCAAACGCTGCACCCGCTTTGCGAACACGATGTGAGATCTCGTCCTCGACACAACCTCCAGCGGAGATACAACTGCCAAGGTAAACAAAGCTGTCGACCAATTCAAGATTGACATCGCACACAGTTAGGTTTGGAAGAGAGCCGCTCCAATCCTGGGTAAGTGTTTTACACTTGTTAGGCGCAAAGCACATGCCATACCTTGAAGCTTCAAGTGCCAGGCGGTCCAGGGCTTGTTGCATTATATGAGGGTCATCTCCCAGAAGTGCGATGTCATCGGCATACTCTAGATCGGTCGCTCGCTCACCCGGCAGAAGTTCAACACCTGTGCCCACCAGGCCAGCTAAAGCTTTTCTCAGGACATCGTCGATCGCGAAGTTAAAAAGGAACGGCGAGATAGGGCAGCCCTGCCGCACCCCGCTGGAGATATTGAACGAGGACGACAATTGTCCGTACGCTCGAACCCTGCCCGAAGTTTGGCAATATAATGCTTTCAAGATCCAAACATACTTCTCGGGCACTCCATGTCTCAGTAGACAGTTCCAAAGACTTTCACGATCGATTGAATCGAATGCCGCTCGGATGTCAAGGAATACCAAGATAGTTGGTCTACGCTACCATAATCAATAATGGGTCACACGTATGTGCTAAAAGATTAGTAGGCAAAAGTTCTTCCTAATGTCCATAGGCGACCTAAGGCTTTTGATCGTGCATGAGCAGTGTTTGATGCGGTTTTCAAAGTGTAACTCACAATCGTACCACGATAACTGGTCTCGACACAACTCCGGATCTTTATTTCATCTAAGTAATAATTGAACGGTTCGCCATTGCCTAGTGTCTAATGATTCATTTTTGTACAGAAAGCTCATTGAGTAATACCCATTTGCTGATGGCGTTTATATTGTCTCGAAGGACTTCATAATTACTTGATGAAAAGACTGTGCGCCATATTTTTAGATAGTCTGCAATCATTATCACGGGCAGCATTACACCGGTAGTACGTACCGAATGCTTAAATGCCATACAACTATGAAAAACTAAAATACTAAAAGATGGGAGAGGGATTTAATTAGCTACGGATTCTATAGAAGAGTAAGTACAAACAAACTGGGATAAGATGCCTACATCTTAAATGGAACGCGTTCAGACAAGATTCGTGAGCGAGTAGAGCCGCCGCTTCTTAGCGGCTTTCACTGTCATGCATCACAACAAGATTTTCTCGTCACTCCGCTTGACAACATAAAAGGTTAAGCAAGCACTCCAAGAAGATGCTTAGTGCATTTCCTGAAGCGTAACTAGACATTGTGTTATTTGATCGCGGGGACACCAGTCTGGAAGACGCGCTGCGCCGATTTTGGAAGTAAGGATTTTTAACTGACTATTCCACGTGACGGTTAGGCCACCACTAGGTCTGCGCCAATGAGGATGTGGCGTCGCAAATAGAATCAATTTCGGAAGTCGGTGGTCCGGTACCCGTAAAACGTGAGGCGACCAGCGTAACATCTGCAGGCTGATCCGCTCTTCTATATCACCATTACTACCGAAGAACTTATTTCAGAGAGTATCGTTGCGTATGCGATTGGAACAGCTAAATCCTAGAATGCTGCGGATACATCGATTGTCAAATACGTAGAGACACCGAATGTGTTCTTTACGTAAGGTCCAGGTTTCGCACCCATACAGTAATACAGCCCAAACTGTCGCTTTACTGACACTTAATCGTCGGACACTTAAACCCGACATTTAATCACCAAGTCACTTCATCCCCAGTCACTTAAGGTGGCTAGCGGCATGGTATTTTCTTCAAAAAATTTGTTTTGTTTTTTTCAGAAAATGATACTTTGATGTCTGTTTTATCTGATACCATAATTTATTTTGTCTAAAATTTCTTATTTCTCTGAAAATGCAGGAGTTTTTGAAGGACTGGTTTGAAATATTTTTTTCTAAGTCGCCAGATGACTAGTAATACGCCGACATTCAAATTGTGGTTACGGGCAGTTTCGCTACGAAACACCCGCCATGTTGAAAGTAGTTCAGTTCAGTTCAGTTTGCACAGGACTGTATGTGGCCAACGAGCCAATCGAGCGTCCAGATTTCTTTCGGTGGTATGCCACAGAAGAGCGTTCACCACTTCAAACAATATCTTCTGGTATGAGAGTAATCTGGAATGCAACAGAAAAACTCCCCTCACCAATAGGTGAGGAGAAACATTAGTGCGTTCCTTCTTCTTCTTGATAGACGACAGGGGTCAAGCCCTTGTAAGCCGCATCTCTTTATATCAGCAACATAGTCTAGGAGAACCTCAGTTGAAGAAATCCTGTCCAGTGTTGTTCAGCTTCGCCGTGATTACAGGCAATACCTTATCCAAAATTTGCTTGAATTGGTTTTCAGAGCTCGCTGAGATAACCTCTTCCGGAAGCGCATTCCACAAGTTAACAATTCTTGTTGAGAGCGTGAATCCCTGTGGTAGGCGTAGTGTCCTTCGCTTTTGAAGCTTTAGAGCATGGCCACGGGTTCTTGAGTCCGTCACGAGAGGGAAAAACTCGCGCAGCTCGTCACCATAAGCTCCCAGTAATATGCGACGAGTTAGCAGCAGGTCGTAGCGCACACGCCGAATACTGAGTGACATGAGGTTGAGGCGTTGAACTCTCTCCACATAAGGAATTGATTTCAATCCTTGTACTCGTTTCGTCGCCCGCCTTTGCAATTTTTCAAACTGGTCACGTTCTCCCTTAGTTTGAGGATAGGTGGCTGGCAAACCATATTCCAAAACTGGTCTCACGGGAATAAAGAATGCGAAACATTTGTGGAGTAATCACCGAAAAAGACCGACTAATAGCCCACCATGCGCGGTTTGCAGCAGCAGCTTTTCTGTTCGTATCCTCCTTCGATTTAAGCGTCCGAGTCACAATTGTACCCAGGTCACGTTCAGTATCAACCCACTTCAGTTGATGATCCCCGAGGAAGTACGCACCTTCAAGCGTGCCTGGCCCCAAAAGCATTACAGCGCATTTCTGTCGGTTTACAGGAAGCTGCCATTTTACCGTCCAATCAAGCAATTTGTTCAATTCGTTCTGGAAAATGGTATTATCAGCAGAAGAGCTTACTTCAGTTCAGTTCAGTTTGCACAGAACAGTATGTGGCTAACGAGCCAATCGAGCGTCCAGAATTTCTTTCGGTGGAAAGCTGCAAAGAAGCAACCACCACTGCCAAAGCGTTTTTTTCTTATTGTGATTTGGATATCCTCGACGATCGCGCCGCCAAGGGATAAGCCAATCGAGCGTCCAGAATTTCCGTCTGTGGAAAGCTTCAAAGGAGCGCCCACCACTGCCAAAGTTGGTTCATTTTCCTCTGGTATCCTCGTCGTATGCGAAGGTACGTCCGATGTTTTCCAAGCCGTCCTTTGGTCCCAGAATTTGTAGCTGCGACTGAGAAAAACGGAAAGGGTTTCTCTTCACCAAGCCGGTGAGAGGTTAGCTATGGAAAATTGGTGCGTACATTTAAAACATGACATTTAAAACGAGGCATTATATAACAGGATTTTTTTGTTTTTTTTAAATTGTGGTCAAGACCATATAATTTCAAAATGAACAAAAAATGGACAATTCTGACACAGACAACCTGCATATTCACGGGAAAAAGTCTGGGAAAAGCCCAAGCCACAAGGCATCTAAACCCCTTTTGAATGCACCTATTGATGTGCAAGCTATTAGTTCCTCAGGCAGCTTGTTCCAGAAGCTTACCACTCTTTCACTGAAAAAGTGTTGCCTAAGATTCAGACGGCTGTGGTTTTTCGCGAGCTTCAATGTATGTCCTCTAGTTGAGGGGTTGATCGCTCGAGAGAACAGGATTTGACAGCCCTCGTCGCCTAAGCCTTTCAGGATTTTGAAAGTTTCTATGAGGTCACCCCGTAGACGCCGACGCCGAAGGGAGAAGAGACCTAAAGAAATTAGACGTTCTTCGTAGGGTTTCCCAAACATACCTTCAACCATTTTGGTAGCCAGTCGTTGGACTCTTTCTAATAGTAATATGTCCTTTTGAAAGAAGGGGCTCCAGGCTTGCACGCAGTATTCTAAATGCGGCCTGACAATCGCCGTATATAAAGGGATAAACACTTCCGGCGTTCTACATGTCAGAACGGATTTAAGCCTAAAGAGTTCTCTTCTAGCTCGTTGTGCAGCGGTGGCACACTGCGCAGCCCATTTGAAGTCCGCTGTTACGACTATACCCAAATCCTTAATTCCTCTGAATAGATTGAAAGTCGATCCTACCGTTATTCGCAGTTACTGTAATTCTGTCGACTGCTGCAGACAACAGATGACATTTACTATAGTTCAGAGGAAGATCCCAATCCTGCGACCATTTAATGACCTTTTCAATATCTCTCAACAAATCACCGTGATCACTGGATCCGGTGAATTTGACATCATCAGCAAACATGTAGCAGGGACATGACAACTGCGATGCCAGATCATCGATGAAGATCAGAAAAAGTATTGGCCTAATACTGAACCTTGTGGGACCCCACTGGTAACTGTTGCGAATTCAGAGGTAGTATCGCCTACACGGACCTGGAAGGATCTATCACGAAGAAAACTGGTTATCCAGTCGTGAAGCTTACCAGATATGCCTTTGGCCGAGAGCTTCATCCCTAGGAACCTGTGACTAACCGAGTCGAACGCCTTACTAAAGTCTAAGTAAAAGACCTCTACCCGTCCGCCTTCATCCAGTGTCTTAGAAACTCGATCTAAAAAGCATAAAAGATTTGAGAGACACGACCTTCCTTTAAGAAAGCCATGTTGAACCGTGCTTAATGATGAATTGTGCACGAGGTGGCTGCACAATCGATCCCTGATAAGTCTCTCCAAGGTTTTACATAAAACACTAGTCAAGCTTACCGGTCGGAAATTCTTAACTATGTTTGCGCAACCTCCCTTTGGAATGGGTACGACAATGGCTTTCTTCCAGTCATCTGGTAGGATGCCTTTGCAGAACGATTCGTTATATAACTCACATAGAGGCCCTGCTAGTACCGTAGATATTTCCTTTACAATTTTAGGATGCACATCGTCAGGTCCGGCGGATTTATTTCCGTCTAGATTCTTTAGGACACGTGCGACATCATCCGTGCAAAAAACTACTTCGCTTAGTGAGGCACCCATTTCCGTATTAAGAGTTGGGACTGAGTGAATCGCATCCCCGCCATCCATTCTATGTACGCTACGAAAATAATCCAGCAAAGCTGCTGCCTTTTCGGGGTCAGAATTGGCTTTCTGGCCATTGTCTAATATTAGGGTACCTATGTGCTCCCTTGTCTACCCTTAGACTGAACATAACTATAATACTTCTTAGGGTACTTTTTAGCAGACTTCGCCAGGTAAGTTTCGTAGCATCGCTTAAGCTTCCGTTGTAGCTTTACCGTGTTGTTCCTCGAAGCCTTATAGCACGACCAATTTCTATAGGTTGGCAAGGCTGTGTATCTCCGCCAGTGTCTGTCGCGCCTAATAATGTTGCGTCGCACCGCAGGAGTCCACCAAGGTGGCTTGTTCTTTAGCCGTATAGGTCGGAAAGGACAGTAAAGGTCTTGAAGACTTAAAATATTGCGCTTAATAACCGACCATTTACTTTCGATGTCATTGGTTTCAGAGAACCAGTCACATCGTAAAGCGGAAAGCCGCACAGCATTCCAGTCAACTCGATTTAGATTACGCCTGTATTTGACTGGTGGCTTATGAAAACAGAGAATTGCCTGGAATATTATGGTGACATGGTCACTTTTTCCTAAAGGTGAGTCGTAAGAGAGGTTTTGGACATCTTTAGGACCTTTAGACAAAAGTAGGTCCAGTGTAGATGGTGAATGTCCATCTCTGTACCTAGTTTTCTCACTTACGTGCTGATGAAGCGCAATGGAGTGCATCCAATCGAGATATACCTGGGAAATTCTATCACAGGTTGTCTGAGTGTCCCAGTCAATACCCGGTAAGTTGAAGTCACCTATTAAATAGACTCGTGGGGCAGTTTTGAGCAACCTGGTGAGAAGTTCCCTAAGTTGCTGTTCCTCCTCCTCAGAAGCGCCGGGTGCTTTGTATAAGCAGCCTAACGCAAAAGAAAGCTTACCGTCTGTGACGATTGTCGGGACCAGCCGGATGCTGAAGGTGGCCATTTTGATGCCAGAGTCTTGGTATTTAATACCATGTTGTAGTAGTATTATAGCTCCTCCTCCGCGTCTACCATCTGGTCTATCCGATCTGATGGCTGTATATGTCGAAAGAAGATCAACTGGAATAATGTCTGCATCTTGAAGCCAGGTCTCTGATATACATAGGATCCTAGATTTACTATTGGAGGCTTTCTGCATTAATTCCAGCCATTTACTACGCACGCTGCAAGCATTTGTGTATAGTATGCTCACAGCATTTCGATGTACCCCGCCTAATTTCGGACAACCCTCGGGCGCAAAACCCGAGGTATTACCAAGTTTTTTGGAATGTCCAAATTAGTGCTGTGTGGATAATCTACGTCGCTGGAAGGTTGTGGCGTAGAGGTTCTTAATGCAGGAGCGTTGAGCGCATACGAAGCGAGGCTTTCGTTTGCTGCATCACAACTTAGCCACGATTCGTCCCCTATATTTTCTACCAGCACTTGAGCGTTCTTGATTGAAATATCCGCTGTTGCGGAGTTATTCAATCGGCGCTTATCAGGGTTGCTCTTCGGATTTGCTACTTTGCTACCCGAACGCTGGAACGCAAAATAATTTGCTGAAACTGGGCGGCTATCTGGCACCAATCTATGCAAACCATTTGTATTGGTATGTATTTGGTCGCCTTTAGAGAGAAACAGGTCTCTGTCTCTCTGATTTCTGAATTCCACCAAGATTGGCCTTGCTTGGTTTCCTTTCTTATACAGACCGATTCTGTGTACCCGAACTATCTGTAGATTGGGCTTAAGGTCTGCCAGACGCAGTAAATTTTGTACGCATTTGCGATCTAAACTGCGTCGTGCTTTAGCCTCCTGTATAAAAGGCTCTTGTTCGTTATGGATCAGAATGTTTCTGGTCCCGGTTTTCAAACTTTTCTCGGGAAAAGTGCCTTTTTTCTGCAACGCTCGCAATTCGCTTCGGATTGAAGCCAATTGCGAGTTAATCGTCGCTAAATTATCGAGACGCGGCTCGGTTTTTTTTACTTGTTGGGGAGCGCGGTAACTTTCGAGCTGGCTGGTTCTTTTTCTTACGCTGACTAACAACATTGTTGTTAGTTTTACCCTGACTTTTCCCCGCAGATTTTCGAACATTTGCCGGCGTATGCAAGATTGGTTTGTGCGATGCTGCCACTTGCGCGTAAGATCTTTGTGTTGGTTCCTGCAATGTTGCGAGTAATTGGGAAACTTGCTTACGATAAGCCTCCCGTGCAACTTCTTTGCATTCCATGCAGACAAATTCGAACCATGTATGGGCTGCATATATGGTGTACTGGTCTTTTCGTATGCCAGAGCACCTTTGGTGCGCCCAGCGTCTGCATGTACAACACTCAATACCTTTGGCTACATGCTTATCACAACCAGCCTTTAAGCATGGAAAAGTATTTTGAGCCATAATGAAGATATATGAAGTAAATATTTATATCTTAGAAATGCAGGTAATATAGATCGCACTTTCACAGAATTGGCAAAATATGGTAATATTTAACTAATATTTTGTAATGTACATTTTTAGTGAATTTCAGTTCAGTTCAGTTCAGTTCAGTTTGCACAGGACTATATGTGGCTAACGAGCCAATCGAGCGTCCAGATTTCTTTCGGTGGTATGCCACAGAAGAGCGTCCACCACTTCAACAATATTTTCACAAATATCTTCTGGTATGAGAGTAATCTGGAATGCAACAGAAAAACTCCCCTCACCAATAGGTGAGGAGAAGCATTAGTGCGTTCCAAAGACAACATGAGAATCATACCAACTATTCCCTTACGGATAAAAATCAGGAAATAATGAAGGCCACACAGAGTCAAGTCTATTCTTGAAACCCCCTACCGAAGTAGAACAAACAACTTCTTTAGGAAGTCGATTCCAGTAATTTACTACCCTCTCACTAAAGAAGAACTTACGAACATGTGACCTGACATGTCGCTTGGCCAGTTTTAATGGGTGGCCTCGAGTACCCACACTTGGCGCTAGAGCGTACAATTCACTGGGATGAATAGTACTGAAACCTGACATGATTTTGGAGGTTTCAATCAGGTCCCAACGTAGCCTCCTCCTTTTTAGTGAGAAGAGCTCTAGACTCAGCAATCGTTCCTGACACGACCTACCCGATTGCCCAACAATCATACGAGTAGCTAAACGTTGATCACCTTCCAGCTTGGCAATATCCTTTTCCAAATAAGGTGACCATGCTTGAACGCAATACTCGAGATGTGGTCTGACGACCGCTTTGTATAATGGTATGAAAACCTCTTGGGACCTGCAGGATAAAACTGAACGAAGGCGAAAAAGCTCTCTCCTAGCGCGTTGTGCAGCGGCTGCGCATTGATCAGCCCATTTAAAGTCCCCTGAAACTTCTATACCTAAGTCACGAACTTTCGGCACCCCATTTATCTCCAGTATACCATCTGGACCAGCCACCTCTAGCTTCTTAATGACGTTAGACAAAAGATAGCTTTTAGTGAAGTTAACTGGTAGATCCCATGTAGCAGACCACTTGATGACTTTTTCTATATCCTCAAGAAGATCCTGTTCATCCAGTGATCCGATAATTTTGACATCATCTGCAAAAATATAGCAGGGACACTTGAGCGACGCTGCCAAGTCATCGATGAAAATGAGGAAAAGTAGCGGTCCGAGTACGGAACCCTGTGGGACTCCACTAACAACTTTTACTTTCGACGAATACATATTTCCTATCCTGACACGAAAGAATCTATTGCTCAAGAATCCTATTATCCATTTCTTCAGAAGACCATCGATACCCCTATAACCAAGTTTATCTGCAAGCAATCTGTGGTTTACTGAATCAAAGGCCTTGCAAAAGTCCAAGTAAAAAACTTCAACTTGTTGGCCTTTATCTAGCCTCATGGTAACCTCGTTAGGAAAACATAAGAGGTTTGTTAGGCACGACTTCCCTTTAAGGAAGCCGTGCTGAGCAGAGTTCAGCAACGAGTAATCAACTAGATGGCGACA
>JACCGJ010000691.1:95924-110358 GCA_013407085.1 Atriophallophorus winterbourni | reverse complement strand
TTATTATATTTGCACAATCTGATACATAATCGGATACAAATATAGTGCCGTTCAACATAAACAGTGAGATGTACAAAGCGAGAAGGGGACTACAAAGCGTTGTCATCGGCATCGTTGAACGTAGGCATGATACTACCCGGTTGCCTACACCGAAGTAAGGGAGATTTCGTTTAGGGGGTCCCACCCCGAGCCTTTACCCACAAGGCAGTGGAGCGAGAGAGGTTCGCACCTATCGGTGGCCGGTGACCGACGAAGCGGTTCATACGCCCTTTTCTGGGAATTTCCAGTTCGGAGCCCGATAACCCCGTTGATAGGTTGGTGACTTCAGTTTTTGCTGTGCACCATACAATGTCCTTGATAGGACAAGGGGCAGTGACTTTTGGAGCGGCGAGTCACATCCGCCGCGTCGTGACGTCATCATTGGATTTTTGTGGCTTTTTATAGGGAGAACGCTTGCCAGGCGAAAACCCACCACACCCTCGGACACCACCGCCGAACCTTTCGCTGAGCTCGGAGACCGAGCCCACCCAGCTGGCACCACGTGGAGGTATTTCGGCAGGCCAGCCTAAGGAATAAGTGGGTTGAACTTTCTCTCCGTGTGGCTGATTTAAACACCAGAGTTATAGCGCTTTCTTAGACCTGGTTGTCTGCACTTGATGATGTGCCACTAATCATCAACGAACAGTATCTCGTGTTAAGATGCGATAGACCTGGTGGTAGAAGACGTGGTGGCGCTGCACTCATCCTGGAGTATGGTTGGACAACCTGATAGTATAATAGCCCACGTGCAGTCTCTGACTGTGCGGCACTTTGCCTGAATCAGGTTTGTGATTTCATACATACTGTTTGCACAATATGGGCACAGGTTGATCTCTACCCAGTGAAAACGTCAAAGTTGTTACGAGTATCCCGACTTGCTGAAAATGATCCCTCGCAATTGCTAGTGTCTACGTGATACCCAATGCAACCCAACAGGAGATTACACAGCTTATTGAGACACTTGATGGTTTGTTTCACTCAGTTCCCAGCGTACTTATCTTGGGTGATTTCAACGTCCCATACATATATTGGCCCGTCCCTTCAGGTGTAGCCACGAAACAATCCAAAAATCTTCTCGAATGGCTTCACAATCATGCGTTGCACCAGCATGTGAGTGATCCTACGAGGTTTCGTCATGGATGCACTCCATCAACTCTAGACTCGGTATTTTCGTCCCAGCTAGAAGCCGTTTGGTATTTAAAGTACGTACCACCGCTCGGCAAAAGCGATCACGTAATGATAAACTTTGAAGCAGTACTGGAGGATGGAAAATAGCTGATACCGACCTGTCTAAAGCGACTGCCTTCTCAGTGTTTTTCAGTAGTGTTCAATGGCGGCTTAATTCTTTTAATGCACCGTCTGGGATGTTTAGCCCGACACCTGGTGCCACTGCATTATATGAGTTGTCCTTCAATGATGCCGAAGTGTGCGACGCAATCATCCATGCTCGCATCAACAAATCTGAGGGACTTGATATAATCCACTCAATTATGCTAATGAATCTTGCTTGAGAGCTTACCGAATCGCTGTGCAAGCACTTCAATTCATTCTTGCACGTAAGATTGGTTCCTATTGAGTGAAAAGAAGCCACAGTCGTGCCAACACACAAGGTATGAAAGCACAAGCCTGATCCAGGCAAAGTGCCTCACAGTCAGAGACTGCACGTGGTCTAAGATACTGTCAGGTTGCCCAGGCCTACGGGGTAGTCTACTTGTTTGATTAAAACATTCCCAGCGGTAGGACATTTGGAATTCGGTTAGGATCCAAGTTGTCTAGCCAAAACGACGTAATCAGTGTGGTCCCTCAAGGTTCTGTACTCGGTCCTCTTCTATTCCCAATTATCATTGATGACTTTTCATCTACCTTCAAGTGCTCAAGCTTAATTTTCGCGAATGATGTGAAGCTCATCGGATCACCGTATGAAGATACCTTGATGCACGACCTTAAGCTGGTCATAAACTGGTCATACCAGTGGGACCTTCAACTGAACGTTAATAAGCGCAAACTCTTGTCAGCGCTTCGAGATAAGATTTCGGTCCAAGTATCGGGAAATTCCCTTAGGGTCAACGCCGCACAGTGTGTTAATGATTTGGGAGCCAACACCACGCTAAATTGGTTTGGTATCGGTAGTGTGCTGCATGCCTAAACACGCTGGATTCGCACTGCTATTTTTCTGTTCTTTTTCATTTTCATATCTGTCCAGGCCTGGGCAACCTGACAGTATCTTAGCCCACTTGTATTCACTGACTGTGAAGCACTTTGCCGTGGTCAGGCTTGTGGTTTAATACAACTGTTTAGTTTATAATTTCGATATATATGCAATGTTACTTTCATGACCATATTTACATTTCAGATTTTCTCAATGTCTGTTCGCGCCGTTGTTTGACAGATTTTATTATTTTTTACACGCACCTTATACGATGACGCTCATTGATTACGTTGCACATATATCCGGTATTGAAAAAAACCAGGTATTGTTCGCTTCGGTCTGTAATTTATCTCATAAGATCTATTTTGTGGTCTGTCAATCGATTGCCGTCATTTGCGGTTTTGTTCTACGTTGGCAATTGCCTCCTGAACGCGTATCTCCCAAACTAAGACACTGGTTTGAGCTTATTGTGGGTGCTACCGTATTATATATCGGCTATGGACCGTAAGTCCTTTGATAACTTTCAATTCCATTGGTCAATTTAGCCTCGTGCTACATTTGTTATTTCAAGCAGTTCCAGTATATTTGATGCTCGTCTTTCTCCCCATTTCACTTGCGCAATACGGAATATTGATATTCTCTCTGGCTTATTTATCCGCTGTTCATATCTATCAGCTAACTATGGACAACTACGGCTCTTTGGATATAACTGCGTATGTTTTGTTTCTTTAATTAACAAGCTATAGTCCTCTCATGGTACAAACCCAGAAACTGTCCTCATTAGCATTTAACCTTAATGACGGCGTACACGCGAAAGCCGGAGGATCTTACATCCGGGATTACCATAAGTTGAATGCAATTGAGTAAGTTTATGTATTTTTTCCCTATGCCCATTATTTCTAATCACTTTATTTTTAAGTAATTAGCTCTTCGCTTGAACGGATTCAATTAGTGGTAGTTGTTCACTTTTGAACGAGTCTGTTTTATATTAAACATCAAGTTCTATCAGTAGCCCTTTGCGTGCATGTGCAATCTTGCATTACTTCTGTAATCTGCCCATAACTGTAATAAATTCTTCTGCTGTGTGCGGATACCCACTGTAATCTCATTACCGTTTTCCTTTTGCTTATATCTTTCTAGGCCCTGGAAGCCTGGCAGCATCTCAGCCTATGTGCATCATTATATTGCCAAGCGTCAGGCAGGCTCATCATCATCATGAAGCACAAGTCTGGAGCCAGACAAAGTGCCAAGCAATATGAAGCAGGAAAAGCAGATAAGCAAGCGCGTGGAAAAGGGAAAGCAGGCAAGCGGAATACGCAAAAGCAAATGCACAAAAAGCAGCTTGTTTTTGTAGTTTCACTGCATGCGATTTTTGGGTTTTTTGTTTTGTTTTTTGTTTTTTCATGTAAAATAATACCGAATAAAAAATTATGACACACATAATAAAATACACTGGCGCCACTGACTTCGGTTTGTAGCCATATCGCGTAAGGTTTCCAGCCAACTATTAGGTGGAGCTTTTGGACCCCACCCAGGCAAACGAATACGCCCAACTGAGCCTAGCGCTACGGTGAGTTTCTTCATCCCAACGCGCCACGTCATGGACTGGGCCACCAAGGTTGTCACAGCCGGGGGCGACAGTGGGGATGAGCTCCCACTGTCTATAAAATGCTCCCATATGGCGTGCGTCTCAAACAGCCTCTGACAACCAAAGCCCAGCTCCTGGCCTGCACGTGGCGGAACTGCTTCTACTGACAGGAGAAGGGGCGAAGGCGGATGACTGGCGCCCCAAAACCAGTTTGCTCCGGGTAGATGGAGCTCGTCAGCCTGGGAGGGCAGTCCATCTAAGGGAAGGAAAACCCTTATTCCAAACCTCCGCTGCCTTGCGGCATACCCGATTGCGGGAAAGGCTTCGGGAGTGAACCCTGAGGAAAAATCCTTGCTGCCTTGCAGGTTGCACCTGGTCGTGCAAAGGCTAGAGAGGCGTACTCGAACAATCGCCGAGGCACTTCAAGAGAGGCGCAAGAACCCTCAAAATGGTCACCGGCTCTCGTGAAGGAAAAAAACCGCTGCCTTGCGGGTAGACTTTTGAGTCAAAGGCTCCGGGTGGGGTCCCCTAAGCCAACCCCCTACTTCGGCCTTGGCAACCGGGTAGTATGTCGCCTTCAACAAGAACCATGGAACCTACATTTTTCTTTCATCATGTACCCTCTTCATGGTATACTTGTTGGCACATCGTCTGTAAAGACTTGTGTAATAATAAATATATATTACTGGCCACCCGATCTTTCTCCCATTCTGTCAGCCGTCTGCGAATAGGCGCGGTACGGTAAACGGGGAGGAGGCATTCTTAATACATGTCCCAACCAGCGCAGCTAATGTATGTATGTATGAGAACAAGCCTTTTCCAGGCAAAGTGGCCGCCAGCCAAGACTCACGTGGGCTAAGATGCTGTCAGTTTGCCGGCGAGAGATGTATGGTATGAAAGCACAAGCCTGATCCATGGAAAGTGCCGCACAGTCAGAGACTGCACGGGGCGATATACTTGTCAGGTTGCCCAACCTAGACATATGATAAATCGAAATAAAGATTACAGATAGATAGTAGTGAGACTCCACGTGTTTCGCATGCAGCTCACTACAAGTGGCCAATCAATTAGCAATTTTAGGCCGCTTGCACGATTGCATCCGTACGAGCTTACAGTTGTCATTTCGTTCCAGCGAGTTGGCAAGGCTGCTCTATCTCGTCGGTCCTTTAACATCGCGATCGACAATCTCATGAGAAAGCTTTAGCTGGTCTGAAGGGTGCGACAGTTGAACTTTTGCCTGGTCATAGGGATGCTGATCAATAGTACGTACATGATATCCACTTCATATAGACGACCTTCATATAAAACGACATGCCCTGAAGCACTTCAATTATCAAGTAATGACAAGTCCTTTGCATTTAACAGGTGTAAAACTCACCCAAGACTGAAGAGGTTCTCTTCCAAATTTCATTGTATGTTATGTTAATCACGAACTGGTCGATTGCTTCGTTTATCTCGGTAGTTGTACCTCTGCTGACGGTTGTCGACGAGATCTCACTGCGTGTATGAAAAGCTGGCGTAGCGGTTTCTAACCTTCGCCATTTATGGTAATGGCGACCTTTCAGTACATACTGAAGGTCGACTTACAGCACAGTCGTTCTTGTTATGTTTCTCTGCGGCAGAAAAACCTGGCTTATCCGAACGGGAGATGTCCGTCGGGTTTTTTGTCACCCGTTGTCTGCGTTGGATTGTTAGCATTCGGTGCCAGCATCGCGTTGCTAATATGGATGTCTGAAAACGGGTTTCAGGACCAAGAGGCCATGGACAGAGCGAAGTGCTTATGTTTGCAATGGTTGGAACTTGTTTTAAGGTTGCCTTCTCACCGCTTTACATACCGCACCCTATTTACAGAGCCTGTTGGTAGCTGGAGTGATGAAACTTTACTTAGCACTGGACTCATATTCATTGCCGGGGCGAGGTTACAAAACATACGCCTAATAGTTGGTTAGAAACCTTGATCAATTTGACTGCAAACCGAACGCAGTGGCTATATCACTGTGTCGTATTTTTTAAGAACCCAAACTATCACAAAATAACATGCAGTGAAGTTCTATAAACAAGCTACTGTCTGCCTATTTAATTTTTACACGTTTGTTTATCATATTTTCCTGCATCACGTTACTTGGCACTTTGTCCGGCTCCAGACCTGTGCTCCAGGATAATGATGATTAATGCTAAAGGTATATGTCCACAATTAGTTGAGGTATTCTAGCAATTCCTTGTAGGCCGCGATACTGCAGACGAAAACTTGACTTCATAGAGAATTTGAGAGATGTTACACACACCTGGTCATAGTAACTTCATTGGTGCATAGTTTTATATTATATATGTTAGCACTCCGAATTTCTTGTTTTGTTATCAAGAGACCGCGAATAACTACTGTCTTCCGAACCCATGATGCACCAGTAGTCAATTTACCTACTGGTTCCTTCTCATTCACGGCGAAGTACTGTGATAACTGTGTAGGCTCAAATATAAAATAGAGTAATGTTAATAACGAGACTGCTGTGTGCGGTACTGTTATGTTTGACAGTCATGGAAAAAACTAGATTCAGACGGAAACACGAGTGATTCGATATGGAAGTTTATTGCAGGTGTACAAAAGCACCAATGGCAAATTGAAAAAGGGAAATGAGGTTTTATATAAATTGTCAACCATTATATAATTTACGTTAATAGGTTACGCTCCTAATACCTCCCCTTTGACTTCTTGCCTTGCATCGATTTGCATGTGAGCAACTGGTTCTTTTTGGAGTATAAATATTTCGTAGATCTTTAGTTTCCCTAGTGACGGCAACATTTCTCGACGGTCGTAATTCAAATGTGTCGAGGAGAATGTTAAATTTTTGTTAGTTTCACCAAATTTACTTTGCTTTGTAATACTTTCCAAGCCGTCGTCCACGCTTGCTACAACTGGGAGGCTATCTGCTTTGTTTTCACAATTGCATGATTGGCCCATTCATGTTTTTCGCGGATTATTTGCGGTTCATTGAGGGTCGTGAGGCTGATCGTATCGTGGATCCGGAATTGAAGCACCGATTTGTAAGTTTCACTTTCGTTTCGGTATCAGAACATCAACTCTTTTTACACGTCTACGTTCCCGATTGATCCTTGGGAGTTATCTCGTTTTTACGGGGGTTGATTGTTCTTCGTGTAATTAGCTTGCCCAGCAACATGTATACTACATTTGGTCCGGGGCAAAGTACGTGACCGTTTTGTTTGTACTGATCACTGTAACCCGATTTTATTGTAGCGTCAAAAGTAAAGAAGAAAACGATTATTCGTTTACACGAAACTTTCGCTTATAAGATTAATTTAACTACTAATTTTACGCAAAGATTTTTTACGAATTATTTATAAAGGGGAGCGATTGAACATCTGACTAGTATATGCTACTTTTTTATCTCTAAAAACTGCAAAGTGCCACTGATCCTCCTAAGCTTCCCAAGCATATTAGAGTAATGAGGAAATCACTTGTGTACACCGTTTAAACTTTAAAGCTGCTGCACAATATGATTGATGCGGTCAGAATTTTTTTAAATAGAAGAATCGGAATCTAATCCAAACGGTGATACGTTTATTTTTGTTTGAAGTATTTTTCTGATTTTCCTGTTTCTCTTTCATGTTCACATTTTATTCTGTCTGCGTTGTGTCTGGATCATTTTCCGTAAAACCAGTGCTAATTGAGCTTGACACCATCAACGTTTGTGTTCAATTGCAAAGGAGCTATTCACAATATAAACCAATACAAGCTCTAATAGCATAATCAACCATTATTCATATCGTATGCATTGCTTTATAGTGTCCGTTTTTAAGCTATTGTTTCTTGCAATCTGGTGTCATTCTACGCAGAAATCTGATTCAAATCACCCAATTCGCTAAATGCTGTCTGCCCCACTGAAGCAAAATCACCAACACTGATGCTTTCGAGTGATACGTGTGATGTCAGGCCGATGTTGATTTTATTTGCAATATATTTAGGCCACGGCGAGTTTACAGCATGCATACCTGCAAGATGCTTTCTGTCGGCTAACCCATCTGTGCACCGAAATCCGAATATTCCGTTATCATGAACCATTATTCTTGTTTTTTATTCAAAGCATTTAAATGTCATAATCTTACTGCATCCACCTACTGACGGCGAACAGTGTGAACCGGTTATGTTGTATAAGTGCGTGTATTGTGATATCCTGATACGCATACCCTAATATTTCCCGAAAAAAATCTTCTCAATATCTCTTTCAGATGACCGAAAAGAACGAGTTACGGAAGGCTTATGTATGTTCGTGTAATCTGTTTCTTCGTTTAACTGTTTTTTCGTGCACTGAAGTTGTTTTAATTCTCGTTTTCACTTGAAGTCACGAGGAATATTCTAGTTTGCTGCTTATTCATTGTTACTGTTTAGTTGTAGTGAATTCTATTGATGTTGTAACACCTTTTTCCGTGGCTCTTACTATTATCTCACGGGTTTTACATTCTGCTATTGATGGGAATCCATTCTACAATTGAAATTTCATTAACTGAAGTTGATGTTCGCTATTAATGTATGTCAACTCAGGTCTATAAGTACACCAACTTGGTTTCAGGAAGAAATGTTTGGTGCAATCAGTTAGTTTACTGGAGATGCGCTGTACAGCTTGTCTGCCAAGTAGCAAAAATCGACAGAGAAAGGATCTAGGCAGTGGGCTAGAGCAGCTTGGTGGTCTGATTGACACAAGGTTCATACATTCATAACACATGTGTATGTAGATGTACGCTGTATTAGAACATGAGCATCGAAAAGGTTCAAGCTGGTTGGTCATCTCACTGAAAACTGAATGATATGCATTAATATGTGGGGAGGGGACGTGTCGGACAAAGATTAAGCGGAGACCCGGTAGTGACTTGTTTTCGATTACTTGCCCCGTCATGCATGGGTGTACAATCGTGCCACACTTCTGTGCTGTGCAGCTAACGCCATGCTAAATTTGCCACCAGTAGTGAGGTGCTTGCGAAAACATGCTGAAGTCACACTACCACTGCTCTTTCCCATATTTATCTAGGCCTGGGCAACCTGTCAGTGTCTTAGCCGATAAACAGTCTATGACTGCGTCACTGCCTGTCGGTGTCGACCATGTGGACATCAAAAGCGCATGTTCAACCAGTGATGCTTTTATATTGTTCTTGGTGCTTGCGCTCCTCATTTTCTTTGTGGTGATAGGAGTTCAGTGTTGTTCATCCGTACACCTCTATTAGACGTCAATTTTGATCAATTTTTGAGTGATCAGGTTCAACAATCGCATCGTCTTAACATTCCGCGCTTTCAATTAGACTATATTTACTCATGAATTATTCGATTGTTGACCGTTTGTATATGAAACAACAAGCCTGCAGTGTCTTAGCCGATATACAGTCTATGACTGCGTCACTGCCTGTCGGTGTCGACCATGTTGACATCACAAGCGCATGTTCAACCATTGCGAATAAACTTTACTAAACACTGAGATCGATAAGCGGCTTGACAGAGCGGCTTCCATCTTGTCCAGTTTGAACTCACACTTGAATGTATATTATTATATTCCAAAGTCCTATCCACGCATCTTGCCTTTTAAATTTTTGTTTTTATGTTCATCCGTGGCTCTGCTATCATCATCAGCGTTCTATAGCTGTGCAAATTGGTTGATACTGATTATATAATGATATGTGTTGCTAAACAGCGATTTTGGTTGCTTTTATATTAACGCATCCATGGCTTTATCTTCGGAGTTTGTACACATTCCTATTTGCACCGCTAGGTATGATAACTTTGAACAATTTTCTTACGCTGTTTTCCGCATAACGACAGTCTTTTGTCATTAAGATAATAAGACCCTTGTCTTATGTTGGTCTAATTCATGCTACGTCTGAAGAAAGCCGTTCTTTCCTGTTCACTTTAACCTTTTACACTTTTGTTGCTAACACTCCTTTAATGAAGATCATTCTTCATTAAGGAAATATTCAACTTTATTCTCCAGTGATGCTTTTATACTATTCTTGGTGCATGCGCCCTTCATTTTCTTTGTGGTGATAGGAGTTCAGTGTTGCTCATCCATGCACCTCTGTTAGACGTAATTTTGATCAATTTTTGAGTGATCAGGCTCAACAACCGCATCGTCTCAACATTCCGCGCTTTTCAATTAGACTATATTTACTCAGGGATTATTCGATTGTAGACCATTTGTATATGATACGACAAGCCTGAAGTTAGGTAAAATGCTACCAAGTCATGCACTTTACATGAGGTGAGATACTTTCTAGTTGCACCGGCCTGAACAGCTATAATACAGAGTTGATAAACGGACTCTAATTGAATTGTTTCTTCGTCCCGAAACGATGTTTCACGTAAAGTTTCTATCCATACATGGGCAACCTGACCGTATATCAGCCGATGTGCGGTCCATGGCTGTGCGGCACTTTGCTGGGTTCATGCTTGTGACTTTATACATGCGCATGGGCCCATCTATTGTTTACGCGTTAGCAAGTAAATGATGTTTGAGTTTTTTCTCGTTCCAACTTTAGTGATTCATCTCGTACCGTACACAATATCTCCACGAGTGTTTCCAGGCTTACTTCATGTTCGGTGCCATGTTCAATCATTTTCGCAGCTTTCTTTGAAAGCAAAAAATTGACCTACGCATATTTCATTTAAATTTGTAAAGACTATCGTTTCTCATCAACATTCGTCAGCTGTATTTATGTACTGAACTGTGATGGCGGATCGTTTCCTCTCAATCAATCAATACTTTCAGTCGATGTCGCTGTTTCTTTTTAGCCCGAACTCTGGAAGCAACTGAAGTTATTGATGTTGCACACCGTTTTATCCTTGTGGGCTCTCACCACTTTTAAAGCGGATCAGTTTCTCAGTACGTTTTACGCATCCTATGTTTGAATTCCGGTGCTCCGTTATCAGTTGTATTAGACTATGTGCAATTTGCTTCTGTTGTTTTTCCGGTATTATAAGCGCTTCCCCACAATGCATCATCATGATTGGATTATCGAAGCACAACACACGTTTTGATTTATACGCTGTATAAAATCACAAGTCTGAAGTCAGACAAAATGCTGCACTGTAATAGAATATACTTGGGCTGAGATACTGTCAGGTTGCCTAGGCCCATTAGAATATAAAAGCAGTGGTGGCGGTGATACTCCAGCTGTTTTCGCACGCAGCTCAATACCTGTGACAAATCATTTTTACTCCAATCTGTCGATTGTTAGTTCACGTCTTAACTATCATACCACCGTCGCCCTGGGATAGTGACAGAAAGGCACAATCCAGAAGCCATTTGGTCTACACATACGCTGAAATATTTTGCCAAACGACAATTTCCGAACAGATGTAAGCTCACAGATGTCGTTAAGACCACGAATTCATGTATGTGTCCAGATTATGTACCACTTGCAACTTTCTGTTCAGTATTTACCAATATTCTTGTTGTTTGCTTGTACTGGTCACGTTTTGAGTAGTCACATTTTTTATGCAACGCCTGTGGTTGATGTAGTTGAAATCCCGTTTGAAGAGATAAACTTATATTCTGGTCCTATGCTATCGCTTTATTGGTCCTGGTTTTACCGTTCCGTTTCTCTCATTATTCAGCCTGGTTTTTTATCATGTTATCTACGTAACTGAACCCAGAAAGCTCTATTTAAGCGTTGTTCAATCAAGGTGCACATTTTCTAAATCTGTTTTGCTTGGGTGCTCTAAAAGCACCTGTTGTTGTTTCCTAGGTAGTTTATTTAAGCAAAACAATGCTGTCTCCCGAAATCAATCGCGATTTTTCCCCACTTTCCTTTGATTATTCGGTTCTTCTCTATTCACAGGTGAAGAATTTGTTAGGAAAAACTTGTTTCAAAAATATATCTTCTTGACCGTCGCGTGCTTCGGATTTCGTCAAAAGTTCTATTTCGCATGGACCGCTAGTAAGTCTAGTGATCATTCCCTTTTCAAGTTGTTTTCTTTGAGATATCCCCAATCATGCTCTTTGGTAATTCTTTAGTAACTAATTTCAGTTACAAATTGCGTTTGTACCCCACTGGTGGATATGGTTGATACGACAAACCTGTTCAATCCCATGAGCCCACGCTCATGTAGATATGGTTTAAACCCATGACCATGAACAAAAAAGCTCATCTACATGCATTTCCATCACACACACATGCATGTAAATGAGCTTTTTTTGTTCTTGGCCATGGGTTTAAGCCTTATCTATATGAGTGTGGGCTCATGTGATTGAACAGGTTGGTCGTACCAACCATATCCAACAGTGCCATACAAGCGCAACTTGTTTGCCATTCTTCTACTGTTTCAAATGCATGCGGATCCTGATTCTACTGCCACTACCTGATAAGCGCAAACAGCACGATACCCATCGTGGCGTGTGTGAGATGGAAATGCAAATGAGCTTTTTAATCTCAGTTACATTTTCCCTGCATTTCATACACGGATTTTGTTAACAATGTGTTGATTTAACGGTCGCTACTGACAACTTGCACGATGTGCAATTGAGCAGTATTTCTGTACTGCACCGGCAACACCATTCTCAATTGATTTGCCGTAGGTACTGAGCTGTGTGCGGAAACTCGCTGGAGTCTCAATGGCATTTTTATTTTCTCTATCTGTCTAGGCTTGTACAACGTGACACTTCTTAACCCGCGTGCAGTCTATGATTGTGTGTCACCTTGCCTAGGTTCATTCTTGTGATTTCCTACAAATATACGTACAACCGATGTCAGAAGATGATTCAATTCATTTTCTTCCATGACACATCACAGTCCACGAACAAAGAAAACTCTTGCAGGCATTGTTAACGGTGAACGCAATTTGACGTATGTTATCAGTTACGATAACGGATATCATTGGTTTAATGGAACTTTGTGGTTTAGGTTCCCTGGATTTGTTCTACTTTTCATTTTGGTTTTATTCATTACGTTTTTTCCGCAATGGTTGCATAGGGGTATCTGGTTCCTGATGGAATTAAAGATATGTAAAACAGAAAGCAAACACCCTACAACATAGGAATAGTGAACAAGTCAAACTTTAAAATAATAACAGCAATGACTATATCAGAAATACGACTCGCCGGTGACTTTCCTTTGCATGTGTAACTGAAAATTTACTTTAAGTGTCCCTACGTCAAGCACATTTTGAGTTAAAGAATTTCAAACAAACAACAAATAGTACCAGTAATCAAATGGTTAGCTTGTCCGTGTATCGCCTTCTCACAACACTTCATTATTAAAATGAATCTGACGTGGCTACTTTATGAGACATAGTATTAGTATGGAGGATCAATCTGTTAGATACTGAGTTTATATGATAACACCTCAGTGTACGCACTGAAGCAATTTCGTTTTGCGACTAATTACAGTGGCTTTCCTACGGTCATGGTGAATACATGCTGTATATACACGTCCAAGTCAGCTATCATTCTGTTTCCTTATTGATGAGATCTCATTGGGCAGAGCTATTCCTGGTTTGATTTCTTAGCATTGTGTTTGAATTCGCGTACCCAGTTGCTATTGCTACAAATTCACCACGAAAAATGTTGGTGCCACACGTCCTTCATATGTTAACCAATTTCAACCAACGCTTTCATACTAATGTAAGCCAAATGAAAATCCTGTTGGCTGTATCTGTACGCTACGCCACTATGCGAATACAGGCGGTTCTTTCGTTTTCGCACGACCGCACTGTTTACATAGCACCTTTAATAAATGTAAGAATAAAAACTACCTGCGGTTTTAAGATGTGAGTTACCATCAAATAGGGATTTTAAGGATTTCCGTGGAATATTTCAATCTATGATTCGCTCGTGTTCACCCAAAGCGATACACCGTCGATATTCTGTGATTATCACCTTCCAGTTAAATGGTTCTGTCGTCTTTTAACTTTGCTTTGCCTATTGCCGGGGCGCTTGGTTGTGTTGATTAGTCTTCGTCTACGCGAGAGCATTGCATCAATGTATATTTGTCCAGCACTTCCATGTTGCACAGCTAACACTATACTAAATTGTATGCCATCGGAAACGAAATTCGTTTGAGAATACGCTACAATTTGAATGTCATGATCTCTTACATTCTTGTCCAACCTATGCATTTAAGCCCATATTTGACTCTACTGCGATTTGTCCGAGTCCAGCTTTGTGATTTCGTACATACTCAAGAACATCTAGAGAGTTTTGGATTCCATCTTCAGTGTCATATGTGTCTGTTAATGTCTTGGTGATCAACAGCATCGAACTTTCGTCTTACCATCATTTCTTCGAACGTTTGTTAAACTCTCGAATCTAGAGTCGTTAACGATTATTATCTACCCTGTTAAATGGGTATACACATCAGTGCACGTTATACGTTATCGAATAATTAGAGTGCACAATGTTTAAAAGGTTCCACAACACACATTTGTCGCAAATTAGCTTTTCAACCCAGGGTTAGGATGTCTACTTTTGAGTTGTAAGGTACCATGTCCACACTCAAAGTAGTGCTCGATGTGCGCTACCCATAACGATCGTTGGCTAACACTATTATTCCAACAAATGAGCACGAAATTGATCTCGGGATTCGTCTTTTATCTCATCAGCACCAAAGTTCGTGGCATATATGTGGAACTAAGAACTAATCCAACTCCTTGAGTGCTTGAC
>JACCGJ010000691.1:0-94924 GCA_013407085.1 Atriophallophorus winterbourni | reverse complement strand
CGTTGTCAAACGTATGGGCTCATGTGACTGTACCAACCAATTTCAATTGCTTTTACCTTTCAACGAATTGAAACGAAGTAAACACCAAAAACCGGTAGTCCTGCTTCTTGTTTGGAATCTGTTTTCTGTTCCACCTCGTCTAGAACAGATGCTCCTGATTCAGCGCAATCGTTCGATCCTGAGTTCGTTCCAAATTCTACTTCTGTTTTGTGTTATCTCTTTGACAGCTTGGTACAAGTACAAAATCGATATTGGACGCGTGGAACACTGCCACGACGCGCTGGCTTCGTGAATGTATCTACGACCGCGTTCCCAAAAAATACGCCGTTTGGGCGGTGTTTGTTGCTTCAGCTGTTTGGCATGGATTCTATCCTGGTTTCTATTTGGCATTCGTATCCGCCGCCGTAGTCACGGTTACTGGGAGGTAAGTCACATGGAATCACATGTTCAATCATTCTGCGTCATGAGTTGGCTGTGAAAATTTATTTGGGATGATGCGCTTGCTTTCCTCACTGCTTAATAACACTTTTCTCCGAAAACTTTCCTCGCGTATGTTCGATCGACACTAATCACCACCGTTTCTCAGCTATCACTGTCCCTATGCCCTGAGCCACCGATTCCTTTCCGTAATTTATGTCATTGGTACTTGCTTTAATCGGCTACTTTGCTATCACCTTGAACACAGTTTGACAACCTGTTCTCCATACTACCCCAGATTCTACTTTGCTTTTTATTGTTTGTACTTGAATTCCAAGAACATATCGTCTTTATATCAAACCGATCTTATTTTCTTGAAGGTTAAGTTTAAAATGCTAAAAAGCTTTATGCGTTATCCGCATTCATCTTTCTTTCTGTGATTTACAGCAGCTAACTATGCAACCTGACAGTATCTTAGCCTATGTGGAGTCTATGACTGTGCGGCCCTTTGCCTACTTGTGCTTTTGTACATACACATACTTGTTAAAGATGTGAGAATGCCCTGTTAAATTTAAAACAACATCACAAAACATGTAGATTCCATTTGCTGTGAATACCTTTTCATGCGTGTCAGTCAAAGCCGAAAGGAATCTGTCGTGCTGATGTCGCTCTACTTGTTCATAACACTAGATTGAATCCAGGCGGAGACACCTCATCCCATTGACTGTGTCTAATCTTCTACAGCTTCAGTGGCTTTTTAGGTTCCACCATTCCCTATCCGTTTTAGGTTAATCGCTCAGTACTTTATACCGGTGTAATGCTGTCCATAGAACTTGAATCCAGGTCGTATTTGAGCACACCAAAGGTGTACAACTTTTCGTCATTAGATCGACACGTTCAACTGGGGGACATGTATGTACCAATGAGGAACCGCATGTTGCGCAGCTTGACATCGATAACAAATAACCACACGGAGAGGAGCCAAACGGTCAACTCTGCCTGCTCAGCGAACCCAAAATACCCAGCATCCCATCACAGCTACAATTATTCACAGACATCCAACACCGATGCTTTTCCGTCAGCAGCCCTCACTAATGCATTAACGAACCTCGTCTATTTTTGGTCATGATATTCAGCTCCCGATGCAAAATTGCTACTAGCTTAATTTGGTTTTTGTTCCTATCTGTTTTATCATGTTCGCACATGTTTTTTACGTTTGACCTTTTCGATGTTTAACGAGATTGAGCTCAAAAAATAATCGATAACTTTGACTTTTTTGATTTTGTGCTGGTCATTTTTTAATGGGTGATATTGGTATGCTTATGTAAAACATCGGTGAGACAATATGTATTACCACATCGTTTATCCACAACCTTTCAATAATCTCACAGGGTTTGCCGTCGTCTCTTGCGCCCATACTTCCAAACTACTCCAACTGGCCAATTGTTCTACGATATTCTCACACACTTCTGCGCCATGTTTTGCATGAATTATCTTGGTATCGCGTTTTTGCTGAAAAGAACTTACCGAGTACTTTTCTTTTGGCGGTAAGTTGTGTTGATAACAATGGATGTGTGAGTGTGTGTGTGATCATTTATATTTTACAGTGCTAAGACAAAGGCATATTGCATTGTCTTCATCAAAACGGGTGAAAATTTCACATAAAACGACCGGTGGCGTGTTAAAATACGAACTCACGTCAGATAGTAATCGATTGGAATATGTTTGGGACTGATCGTGTATTCATAATGCAAAGAAATATGATTGCAATCGGTTAGAGCAGCATGCATGACGGTAGATAATTCTGGCCTGGCCTTTCCAATTGCAATCGTGCTATACTTTTGTACTGCACAGCTAACACCGTGCTATATTGATTTGCCATCGGCTCTGATCTGCATACGAAAACACGCTGCAGCTTCACTGCCTTTTTCCCTTCCCCCTTTCTCATCTATCTAGGTCTGGACAACTTCATAGTATCTTAGCCCACATGCTGTATTCGACTGTGCGGCAATTTGCCTGGATCAAGCTTGTGATGTCATACATATTATATAACGTTTCCAAAGTGTTTTCGTATTAATTAGTTCAACTGGTTGGGTCCCGCATTGTGAACTGAAGATAATCGTCTTCCTATCACGGCTAGGATATTCGCTATCGGATTTCGCAAAGGCTACTCGACCTTGGAGATTCGGCTCATAATCAGGTGGTCATGTAGTAATCTTATTGCAATGTGTGGTTAACCTTGCTTTAGGTACATGCTGATTGTGATGTACATCCATGGTCGATATCGACCGAAGGAGGCCAACAGGTACATGCTGAGGCTGTCCCAGATTATCACGATTTAGGTCACAATACACAACCTTTGCCTGTACACTTTGGTTCTCGTAAAGGTTTATTCCACGATTGAAAGTGTCATGTCTCGTCCATGATCTCAAAACAGTATTGTTGGCCCATGTCCTGCCACCCACTTCATTGTGAAAATGATTACTTGTGATATTTTAAAAGAACCTTGTGGCATTGCCTGTTGATTTATATGGGTGAACCCCTTTTAGTGGGTATCGGATTGTTCCACTTTCGATATAAGATCCTGATGCTTGTAGCAAAATGGCTGTCGAAATCGGATGTCGCATGTGGTTCGGTTAGCTGGCATATTGAAATGCTAATTTTACTATTTGTATTACCGCGAAACCTTTTAACAGTCATATAGTTGAGTTGAGTTTCGTCTTCATGCTTATGTGACAGCTTAGTATGTGGTACTTGCTACCAATGTAATATTGTCCTCGGCAATGGTGATTTGAAATGCACTCAAAGTTAACCAATCAGAAATTTGGTCACGATATTAACAGTCTCGCTTCCCAAAGTTATACTTGTGTGCCACTGTTACAACGAACCACGATGTTCAGACACAGAATCACAAAGTGATTCTTGGTCAAGCACTCAAGGCGCTTATGATAGTGGTGTGTAAGGGATGGGGATGTGAGCAACACATTACTTTGGTCATCCATAAGCGCCTTGAGTGCGTGACCCAAGAATCACTTTGTGATTCTGTGTCTGAACATCTTGGTTCGTTGTACGAACCCTATACAACAGTGGCATTCAAGTCTAACTTTGTTTACCACTTTACCGCTGTTTCAAGGCTCACTGAACCTGATCTTACTGTCTCGACCTGACGATGGCAAACAGGCAGAAACCGATAGTGGTGTGTAAGGGATGGGGATGTGAGCAACGCATTACTTTGGTCTCGCTTCCCGTTTATTTTATCTGTACTTATCAAAAATTACCTGTCGTTGAACAGTTGAGGACCGCAGTGATTCGTTGAACCTGCACGGGGCACATTCTTGTTGCTTTTTATTGTTGTTATTCGTGTATTTTGATATTTCATAGAATACTTGTGTGGAACTGAAATTTTGATTATCTACAACGCATGATTATCAATTAATTCGACGTAGACTTCAAGAGTAACTGTTTTTCTCACATCGGACATTTGTTTTGCGAATAATTGAGCTGCTATTTATAAATGATCGAGAGCCGTAGGAATGAAATCACTAGATTGATCCAAGCAATGTGCCTCACAGTCATTGACTGCACATGGGCTAAAATACTGTTAGGTTGCCCAGGTCTGGACAAATATATGAACAAACGGCAGTGAGACTCCTACGTGTTTCCACATGCAGCTCTCTACCGGTGGCAAGACAATTTAGCATGATGTTAGTTGCACAACACAGAGGTACTGTACTAATACACATCCCTATATAAACCGGCCATCAGTTGCTGTAAATAGATTCGGTTTTCAGGAAAGGTGTGAGCGTTTTCAGAGAAAATAGATTAAATGAGAAATATAACAATTCCTTGCCCCTTATCTGTGGATCCGTGTCGAGCCTTTCATTTAATCGTAGAATATGCTTCACAAGACCCACAAAATTGAAAATTGTATCGGGTGGTAAATATTCGTCATGAAATATTGTTCAAACTGCATGTGGGTCGTACTGTTCGTACCTGATAAGTGCAAACAAGACTAAATCACTCGTGGACGGTGTGATACATGCAAATACGAGTTTGGAATTAATGTAGCACGCAAACCTGCTTCAACACTGAGAAGTCAGTTCGTCAAAGTCAAGAACACGTTCACTAAGGAAGAAAGAAATATCGTCGTGTACATAATCCAGTGTTCCGATTTTGAGAAATATTACATCGAACAGATTGAAAGAAGGTTAGAATCAAGGATACATGAACACAAACTGGCTACACGACGGCATAATCACAAATCAATAATATCGGTACACATGGATCAAGAAGAACACGAACTCAATCGGGGTAGAACAGAAATTTTCGCCAAAGGTTCAACTCCTCACATTTGAGTTTCTCGAAGCGTGTCATTCAACGTCAGAATCAACCAATGAAGACGCCATTGGTTGTGATCTACGGACCAATGAGAACACGGCATCAACACTGACATGCACGAATACTAGCCAATCGCAGTAAATGAGGTCGCAACGCAGCCGATAAATTCCAATGGTGCCCATCACCAATTTGCTTCGAACGAAATTTCGCTGATGATGTAATCTAGTTTGTTGACGAAACGTCTACAATCAACCATACTAGGTCAGCGAACCACTACAATTTCGTACTTGAGCTACAAATATCTAAAACGGGTTTATCGTTATAGATTTTGTCCATATGCGCATCGAGTAAACTTTTGAAAACGTTCACAATATTATATAGTATCACATGAGGAGGTAAACTGTTCCACAGTTATCGCAGCAGTTCAATCTTCTTTGTTGTTGATAAACTCTCCGCGGGTACCCACGCAGTTGTGTGCTATGAGGTGTACTAATGGTCTTACTTATGAGTTTTAGGTGTGGTTACTGTTCAAATGAAAAGTGGTGCTTCTCCTAGTCGTGTGTATTAGACTCCATGTATGTTTAGAATTCTGAAACGCGTTTCATATTGTTGAACGACAAAGGACGAGCTTTGACGCTCTGTGCGCTAAACTTGTGTGAGTTTATGCAATAATAAGAACTCAAAACAATTTATATTTCACAGTTGTATGCGCTTTTGGAATATTTTTGCCCGGCTTCGTATTGATAGATATAAGCCAGTCTCGTGACAACACGATCACTTTACTCAATTAGAGCTGTATAGAAAGCCAAGATTTATTCATTTTTGAGTATCTGCTAGAGGATATGTTTCGAAATGGTTCTGATGAAAATCACGAGTTGATATGCTTTGTTGCGTTTTAAATTAATGAACCTCTAAGTTCTTAGCTGAACATTTTATCCGTTTTCAGACCCATAGGGCCACTCTAATTGTTTTATTAGCACAAAGCTGTACAGTTGATGTAACTTAAGCCACTCGACTTGTTGCTAGTTTTTCGCAGTTACTTTTCTGATTTTTGTCAGCATCCATTTACACATAATTACTTTTTGAAAATAATGGTAATCAAAATTTCCCAAAGTGCAACCGCTGAATCGGCTCGAACCTTGTTCTCCCAATTGAAAAGCTGTGCAACCGATAATGTCTTTCACCTAGCATACCCCTTTCTCATTCTCGGTGGCACAGACGCGCAATGCTGCAGTGCTTATGCAGCTATCATCGTGCTAAATTGACTTGCCATCGGCAGTGAGCTGCATGCAGAAATACCCTGGAGTCAGCTTAGCCCACGCGCAATTTATGAATCTGCGGCACTTTGTCTGGATCAAGCTTGTGATTTTATACATATTCATACATTCGCGGTTGTTGAACTCCTTTTTTTAACTCGTCCAAATTAGACCAACCTCCCATTATCTCGCTCGTATTCGTGTTATTGTTTTGTGATTCTACCCTCGTACACTTGCATTAAACCTTGAATAATCTTGTTTCACAGGCAATTTCGTTTCTTGGGCCATATTGTCCCGGTATTGTTGCTGATATTGTTCCCAGTGTTTTTGGCTAAACCGGGTCAAGAAATGGTGAAACTGAACAACGCAGAACAAACTCCCTTCGAAAGCACAGACCGCACGGAATGCGTAAAATGATTCCAACGTTCATTCCTGTTGTTCACACCGCTCAAAACTTTGCCGATGGTCATCTTGTTTTCTCATTGTCGTTGCAATAAATGCCGTGTGTGAATTTGTTTTGCATGTTTCCCCTGTTTTCAATTGAAAGGTCATTTAAGTATTTCATACTTAACTTTCACGAGGACTATCGTATGCACTCGTGCTTAGTCCTCTACGTTCGATTAAAGTGCCTTTCACCGCATTGTCAGGTGTAAGAATACGGCGTTGTTCGTCACCCCTGTTAAATAACAACCAAAATAACCAACTACATGTATCGTATATGTTCATAAAACGGTATTGATAACTCTAAATGGCCTTAGGATCTCAACTTTTCACCTTACGCTGATCTGAAACATTACTTCAGCTATTTTTGTGAATTGACCATTACACTTTTTATACGCTGTTGGGTATTTTAGATATCAGTTTCAATAGCCTGTCAATGTTGGTGGGGTTGGGAATTCTGGCTAATTGTTGAGTCGTGTGCGACAACTAAGCTTCGAAAAGACGGTTATCACAAACATTTAACGAAAGCTGATAATATGATTCGCAAACCAAAGCAAAAACAGTTTGTTTAAGGATTATCCTCTCTGTGAAACTGAGGATAATGTTCATCATCGCCCAGAAAGCACATTAGCGACCTGGCTATGTGGTCAGATGGACATAACGTTGATCCACTAGTCCCTATAAATATAAATGATCTGCATGCAATTCGGCTCTCGTGAAATGGTTTCCACCAACGAATGAAAATACCCTGATCATTCACGAAAATGTCGAAACGATCATATCTCAAATGAATTCCGTAAAAACCGCTCAACTTACATTAACCCCAACTCCTTTTCCCGGGGATGAACAATCAAGAGTTTGATTGCACGGATTCTGGGTCGTATTACAATATGTTTATTAATTATTTAATTCGAAAATTAAAGAAAACTGGTGTTATATACCACGCAAATGCCGCACAACTACCGGTGTGCTATCCGGAATAGAAATGAGAAATGGTTTGCTAGGAAACCAGAGTCCTGGGCAGCTCATAAGAATCTTGGTATGGAAGCGATTCTGTAAGATACGGAATCAAGTCACGCCTCTGGTAAGAGAGGATCGCATGTAGTTCCAATAGAACTCGCGCATGAAAATGGAAACGTATCCTAACCTCTACAGGGTAGTAATTGAGCGGTCAAGTTTAAAACCAGGCATTTTCTCTGTACAAACTCCCAACAGTTCTCATTCTGCTCAAGATGACATCGTTATGTTTTACTCACTTAAGCGTTTTATCGAGTATCAAGTTTTACCAAGTTCGCCACATTTTTATATATTAAGTGAAATAACTGTTAGTGAATACACGGTTAAGCGGGAACTTTGTAAACGAAATGAAGTCTCCTGTCGTAGACAAAATTACTCCCGCCATACCTCTAATGTGTCGCGTTTCTCTGATTGCTCCTCTCACGCGCATGTTCAATTTCAACCTTTATGAGGGAAAACTACTACTCCAAATGTAAACAATGATTTATAAAGGTGGTATTTGTTAAGATACAGCAAACTATAGACCGGCAAAGCTACTTCCGGTAATCTCTAAACTAATGGATCGCATTGTGTCTGCGCATATGGGAGAACATATACAACACAGTTTACGAAGAAATCTTTGCGGTTTATCTAAGCTTCTTAATACGTTCGAGGATTCGACCCAAGCACTAAGTGAAATTGATGCTGTACATACTTGCTACATCGATATTTCCAAAGCTTTCAAGAGAATCTAATCAAAAGTCTCAAAGCTTTTGGAATAAAAGGGAAAGTTGCTGAATTATTTAGCGGACTAACTCACCGATACGTACGTTCAACATTGTGTTGGCAGCGCCCTCTCCATAAGAGTAGACGTCACAAGTGAAGTTCGGGAGAGCTCGGTGCTTGGACCTCTTCTGTTTTTGGTGTACATGAACGATATGCTGGACGATATTGGGTGTAATTTGATATTTTTGCCAATGATACTAAATATGGAAACATGTTAAGAGTGATACCGTCTGCATGGCATTACAACAGGATATGTGCCTCTTAAATGTGTGGTTTCAGACCCTTGAATCCCGCGAAATGTAAAATGCTGCGTTTTGGCAAATCTCTGCACAACACGTATCAGCTTGGTGCGCAAGATCTCGAGATTCAAGAATTTATGGTCAAAAAATCACAGCTTCAGAATTACCATAGCATAGCAAATATTCTTTCATGAAAATGGAATAAAAATAATTTCGTAATGCCAAGTGTAGTCTAGTTGAATACTTACCACGAGTCAATAAGCGGGTGTCGTCAAATCGTTATGCAATAAATAAGTGTCCAAATTTCGAATGAAAGTTTCGACGCTGGGAGCGATGACAATAGTTTCGGGGAGGGCATTCCAAAAGAAACAGACACGTAAAGAATAAAAAAATATCGGTGACAGCTGATACGGGATTGGGGATTTTCAGTGTCGTTGAGAGGCTGAGTGCATGTTGTTACTCACGGTATTCGAATAAATGTTTCACAGATCGATGTGTGTATGTAATATTTTGTTTGTTAGTATCACATCACTCCGAAGTCTTCTTCGTTGAATAATCGCTGAATTGATCTCGATGCGTCACCGTTGATATCGGTAGATCTTCAGGCGATGGGGTTGTTAAAAGAGTAAATACTTTTGCAGAAAATGAGCGGGAGCGTTATCTGTTCCATTTGCTGAGGCGTTAATCCAAGCTCAGTATGCACATAAAACTCGCCTGGTTTTCTCGCTCGATTGAGCATTGACAGTTCAACATAGAAATTTAGGATTTCTTTTCATTTTCAAAGACAGAAATCGATAATAAGTTAGCTCGCTTTTAAATTAGAGCGTTAACCTTGTTTCAAATACCGGAAAATTGTTGCCAGGAAGCATCAGTCCTATTATTTCTGTGTTGAACCCACCCGGAGTTCTGAGGCCATTATTAGTGCAACTACGAATCTTAATGCGGAAGTCGCTTGCCGTAGTCTATCAGCAAATCGCAAGTTTTGATAAATGCCTGACGAAATGGTTTTATGTGAGTTTTTGGCAGTGTTTCGGTGTTGTGATAGTCAAGCACTCGCCAATGTTCAAACCCAAGTGTTTCACGTAAATTTACGTAGTCGATGCATGCTCGTCTAACCCTCCATACATATCCGAAGCTTAACGCAAGATGATCGCTCCGACCGAGAGGGGCAATCTAGTCAATACACTCGGCTGATGTTCTCTCGGAAATAAGGATTAAATCCGAAACGGACTGCAACTCTGATCCTCTTCTTTGAGTAAAGTCGACACGCTTAGCTTCCCGATTAGTTTACAAAATTTACAATCGAGTGTGTAGAGGATTATATGATCTGACAAAACGATGTGGAAGGTTGATGTCACTCATGACTAGTAATTAGGAGATTCGCATCTCTCCGAGGTAGTGTAGAGCCTCTAATAATCTGTTGTTTAGAGCATCCGCCGAGGCAGGAGGGCGATATATAATGCTATTGATGCAGTCGACCGTTGACTCCTGTATAAGGGTGCATCAAATGGTATGTTTTGATTCAAGGTTCGGGTCGTGAATCTTCATGCACTGAAGACGTTCGGGAAAGTATAGAGCCGCACCGCCATCTTTTCGTGTGCGATCATTTCGTAAAATATGAGGTTGGGGATCGACAGTTCGCTTTCATTCATACAAGATTGAAACCAGGTTTCGGTAACAGCGACGAGGTCGGGTAAGTACCTTTCGTACTGCTCGGTTAGTTCAGCTAATTTATTGAAACAACGTTAGGCATTCATAGAGAGAAATTTGAGTGAGCTTTTAACATGTAACAATGAGTCAGTAACATTATTCATTGGTTCGTCGATGTCGGAACTTTGTGTTTTTAGAAACAAGTTGCGGTATTCTTGCCATGGAATGCTATAATTTGACCTCATCATCGGCGTTGGGATTGCACAATCTATCGTTTTCAGGTCATCTGTTTCTGTACAGTGTTAGTTCAGATCGGACATAATTTGCCATACTACTTGACGAAAATGTAACCTTAAGTGGATTTGAGCCTTTTACTTGATAGTTCGGCGAACAAGGTATTCTGAATGTGTCGACGACCACAGAATTTAGGAAACCAATAGTCTCGGTAATAAATGACCACTGTTTATGATCGCACTATTTTCTTTCGTAACCAGTTGTGGCCCCTGTATTTTCTGGAACATCGAGCAGAATAATACTCGCTGATGCTGCTTTATCCCTACCGTTTAGTGTTTTGTCTTTCCCACTAAGGTGCGTCACCATATATACGGTGGCGTGAGTCACTTTGTGCTCGGAGCTAATGCGAAATCAGTAGGACATTCTCCATCTGCTTTTCGTTGGCAAAAGTGATCCTAAGCAAACGTAGTTTGTCTTGATTCGTGGATTTCGGGTGACGAGCGAGCCGAGTTACCGACGCAGGGTGTATAAAATTTATGCCAATTCATTTGTAAATACCGTACCATTTTTCAAGGTCATGTGTAAGATGAACATTGAATTTATTTTATTGACAACTAATTGTTTAAATCTGCTGGTATTTTTGTATATTTTTACCATTTTTGTTTTACCGAACTACTTGACTTTATTCGTTCTCGAGCTTATTTTTGTGTATATTTATTTGGCCGTTCCCGCGCTATTTGAAGTTGCGATCACTCGTGGTCATTGTTACTGTTGAATATTCTTGTTTTTGGATTCAGTACGAAGCGGAATAATTGAGGTTTGCTATTTTTATTGTATAATTATTTTGCTTCAATAGTACCGTACTCATCTCACGTATTGTCTTGTCTATATATTGGTGGGCTTGGACGCGTAACTCAACCGTTGGATAGACAAATTGGTGTTTATAACGTGACTGAAATCTTTGACGTTGAACTCGAATTTCCCCGGACCGTTTTGGCGGTTACATCATGTTTTTGCCTTGCTTGAAAGAGTGTGACTTCTAACTCAGGAAAATTGTTGCGGATTACGCGTAAATTCTTTCGGTGCTTTATAGATTTTTGGGTTCATGATGTGAGATGATTATGCTCATACATTCCTCTTTTACATGAAAATTAGACGTCAGAGCTCCTATCGATCACTTACCTGCTTCAGTTACCATCCGGGTAAATGTTGGCTTATTAGAGTGTGGCGCATGCACTACGGACCCTTTGGTAGTACGCTCTGAGTCTGGAATCAAAGGTACATTAATAACGTTATTATCAGCTCATTGAAATTATTGAACACCCAATTCCAGCCCATTTACACGTCTTTCAATTTCATTGTAAGCAGTCGTTGTCTACGAGGATGTGGTGACTGTTCAAATGACAATCAATAATACTGTTATGTTCTGATTATTTTGTTTATATACATTAGTATACCGCCTCAGAATTTCGTATCTTTCAATATTTGTGGAATCGAAGATTTTTTGGGAACGGTTTCGAACTTCGATTTCTTACCATGGTTGAAACGCGTGATTCAATTATTACTGCTAATTTTCTCACTTCAGCAGATGATGCTCATGTTATGTTGAAAGATTTATCATTTCCTATTCCACCTGATAAGAAGACTTTCAATAAATTGCAATGTCGAACTTGCAACAACATGAAAACCAAACTATTCGTCAATTTATTATGGAATTGCAAACACATGCTTCACGATGTACTTTGTATATAAACTAAATGTCCGTTTAAGAGATAGCTTAATCGCTAGTGTCAATGAACCTGATTTATATCGTCAGTTATTGATGGGGAATGATCCACCTTTTGAAAATGTTAAGAGAATACGTGAAAATTTTGAAGATCTTACGAAAGAAACCTATCGTCAAAGTAATACTGATACTCAATGTGTTTTGTTTGGAACCTCTAAACCTAAACGTCAGTGATACAACCGACCACAGCGGCAAATCGTCACTAAATTACTGATCTTGATTTTCTTATTCTTTCCGGTAAAACCTACTGCTTTGAATTACAACTAACGAGCAATATGAGGGAGAAAATCTTACAGGTGAAAAATAATAATTGTTAGTGGCAACGCAACACGAACCCGCAACTAAATATGTAAGCTTGTATTTACGTTAATCTTTTCCTCATATTCTATTATACTGTTAGTATATTGATAGAATATTCCGCATAGGATATCGTTACAAACACAGTATATACCTTAATTATATACCCATCTCTGCTCCAGGTGTTGTCATCTTGTGTCTCTAACGACATCGTAATATCAATTTGATAATAGAAGAATACGACGAATACAAGCTTCACTGATACAAAACTTGCTGTTCAACAAATTTCAAAATATGTAACACCGCTTGTTTTGCCTCATCAAAACATTGACCTTGACAATAATTAACTTCCGTTCGTTCGTGCGTGCATCATAACGCTCTGTACACGTTTTGGCTACCGCAATAAACCTCCCATCTCCTGTGCGTTTTCTCCAACGTTCTTGGGGATATTATTGTAGTAACCTGGTTTACTACAAATTGGTGAGCCCGACATACACGCATTCTTCGTGTATCTTTTCCGGTACGTCAAACTTTTTCCGCTTCACATCGGAGTTTTCAGGTAAATTTTTTTACCTCGTTTAATCGTGCATTTTATTTGCATCAATTGCTCCTGTTTATCATGAGTGATTCTAAACGCGTTATTTTGGTTTCGACGGTCATCACAATACCCAGTTTTATTACACAGGACCCTGAATATTGGTTTCATTTTTTAGAAACTGAATTTAGTTCTAAAAATATAATTGATGACTACGCCATGTTTTCACAATTAACGCAGAAACTCCCCGCCGATGTGTTATTACAGGTACGCGACGCAGTCCTGACTGCACCCATAGGTGACCGCTACCGTATCGTCAAACAAGCCGTGATTTCTCGCACGGTTCCGTCTGAACGATATAGGCTACAGCAGCTGTTCGGCAACTTGGAAATTGCCAACAAAAAGCCATCTACCATACTAATGGAGATTCGCCGCCTGCTAGGGTCATCGCACATGGACGAGTCCTTACTAAACGAACTATGGCTCCAGCGCTTACCTGAGTGCATGCAACCCATCTTGGTTGCTGCGAAAAGCACTCCGGTATCTGAGCTTGTGGAAATGGCGGACAACATCACTGAATGTATCCGTCCCTACCCAGATGCCCATGTTTCCACAGTAACCGCAGGACAATCACGCACACAGGGTTCTCCAACGGAAGTCAGCATTGCGGATCTGCTGGCTGAGGTTGCGGCTTTACGCAATGAGGTTCGAAACCTCGCACTCAACAATAAGTCAGTATCTCGCACCCTATCCCGCCGAAACTCGAGTAGTCATACTCGGTCACCCGTTTGCTGGATACATCGGAAATACGGCGACGATGCTCGGCGTTGCATCAAACCTTGCGTCCATCGCACATCGGGCCGACAGCTAACGACGACTACTGTCGTCGGCACGAAGAAATTACGTCGTTTTCTCCACATCAAGGAGAAATCCACGGGTCTACGTGACGGACCAAAATCCAGTAAAGACGTTCGCACAAGCGCTAAAGCGCGCGGTAATTGTCAACGCTCAAAAATCCACCGACATACAAAAAGCCCATTAAGAGCTTTCGTCGAACCGGATAAGCGTTTATCGCACATGCACGTAGACCTCGTTGACCCGCTACCACCTTCAAGTGGCTATACAACTGTCGCCCCTGCTAGGCAATCACCATTTGCCTATGGAGATAACGTGACGCGCTCGCGACACGGTAGGAGTCGTTTCCACCCACCATCTCCGCGACTTCAAGCCAAGCAGTCCCACATGCCGACGGAGTTGGCACATTGCCAGTATGTCTTTCTCCAAAACGACATGGTGAAGCAACCTCTTCACCCTCCTTCTGATGGACCATTTAAGATAATTCGGCGGTCCCAAAAATCAGTTGTGATTGACCGCGCCGGTCGACACGACACGGTCTCGATTAACAGAGTCAAACCAGCGTTCATGGACAATGCAGTTGACTTAGCTAATCCGCCAGACCCAAACCCAACACCACCGGTGATAACCCGTACTTTAATCTCGGCTATCTCAACGCCTGCCACCACAACAGCTAGGCGAGCGAAACGGCAACCCGTAAGGTTCGCCGACTAGGTATCACATTTTTAAAGTGTTATCACTTGGTATATGCCCGTGCATGCTTTACGTACCTCATCACTATAACTCGGTCGTGGCCACAAAGCCATGCACCAGAGAGTTTTTTCCTCAGGTACGCACCCACCCACCGCTGATGCCACCGAATCGCGCACCCTTCCTGGTCCACCTACGCTTGCCCCCAACTCACCCGGTATCCCTAGCCACCAACAAGAGCACAATTGTTCCAACACGTCTGTCACGTCACACAAGGTCCTTACCAGCCCAGATTGACGCGCCATCCGATTCTCCTGGCGCGGCCATTTACCATCCTTCTTCGGGACACAGGAAATTCTGAGCAGGGACTGTGTTTTCGAAGCTTCTGGTTCTTGTTGTCAAGCCTACGAATGCGCCTGCTTCTGCTCAAATTGGGTTCATACTAAGACCACGCCAACCGGGAAAATCCCGCTAGCAGCTGTTCACTCCATGTGAGGCGGCTCGGCAGTACGTTCACTCACATGTGAGACGCTACTTGGCTTAGTCCTGATCGGTTCACCGTACATCCTACTCTCGAACCACCGATGATCGACACACGCAGACCGAGAGCCCTTGCTGACTTCTATGTGACTGGTTGCTGAGAGACTACGTTCCTACCCGGGGTAACCTGACACCCGCATGCGCCACGCTACTGGCAACTCCCGATCAGAAGTCCTCGCTGACCAGACTTCTTAGAGGGGGGCTGTGTAACACCGCTTGTTTTGTCTCATCAAAACATTGACCTTGACATTAATTAACTTCCGTTCGTTCGTGCGTGCATCATAACGCTCTGTACACGTTTTGGCTACCGCAATAAACCTTCCATCTCCTGTGCCTTTTCTCCAACGTTCTTGGGGATATTATTGTAGTAATCTGGTCTACTACAAATACATATTCCATTTCTCATCCATTGGATTTCTTAACCTTAGGCAGTAAATCGGACATGGTCATATTTTATAGTGCGATCACAAATGTAACGGGACAAATGCGATGTCATTGCATGTAACGAGATCAAGTGTCATGTGTTGAGACGAGAGGAATGTGCATCATGGAAACTGCATGGAATTTAGGGAGCTTTTTAAACTATCATGTAGCTTACGACTCATAAATATTTCTGCACGAGATTGTGCGTTGAGTAACCTCTCCAGCTCTGTGAGATAGACCAATAATTTTCACGTAGATCCCCCTCTCGCTACATGTGGTAGAAAGTTTAATTTCGTCCGCCTCCTGTAGTCAGCTAGGCTATAAAGGATGCACACTTTCAACCAATCGGATTGCGAGTTTGCGCGACAGCGTCACCCCCTCTCTCGCTTGGATCGAGTGACAGTCTCAGCCCGAGAGATTACAGCGTAAGCTTCCGTTGAACGAATTAGGCAATCATTGCATTATTTCCATTCTAAACCGACCAAAATTATCCCATTTTTTAAAAAAAAATGGGGATGGGGACATATCGAAATATCAGGTTACGTAAAACGAAGAATTAACTTTACAATAACCATAGAGTGGAACTATAGGTACAAATGTATATGTATAAATAAAATCAAAATCAATGGGACAATGATAGTTTATTAATAATTGCGGACAAAATTCGGATTAGCTCTCATATAATCGTCATGTTTCGATTTGAATATAGATAAACTGTTTGAGCTTACCAATTCTGCAGATGATTATGATTTACTTCTGATTCAACGATTTAAATAACAAGTTGATGTTTCAACTTGTGTGCATGAAAAGCACAAACAAGTTAAAATGTGTTAGCAGCGTTCTCGTGCATGCGAAGATAAACAATTTTGAAAATCCACACAGTTGAAGCCAACGTTGAATGCGGCCGGCTTGATATCCCAATCAGAAGCATGTGTATTCCTGTGTCTATGGATTGTTTAAGTTTATTACCGTAAAATTTACCTTATTCACATGCACTGTTGATCACAAACATCCAACGTCTATATCCTTATTAGTTAAAATAAAATAAAACGGCTTTATTTTAACACACGAATTTTTTGCTATTACAATAATTTCAACACAAAACATCTCAACCTCAAATGGGTGAAGGCCAATTGACACTGGTTTACATATCTATATCATATTTAAAACGTTACATAAAAGGGAAAATGTTACAGGAATGCGTTGACATGCTACGTAGGTCAGACAAATGCACAGTGCATAGGAAGCGTAATGTGTAACCCAGACTTGTGAATACTTTGGGGTAGAGAAATGCAGAAATTTTATGTTGAATTGGAGGTCATCCAATGTAACGAGGCAAATGTGATGTCATTGAACAAGCGGAGATATGGAGATGTCATTATATGTCGCTGTCATGGGTGAATGTGCCTCGCCCAATACGATCAAACTCCCCTTCTCACTTCATGTGATAAAGCGTTTAGTTCCGTACGTCAACCTGTAGTCCGCACACTTTCGTTCAAGCACATTGCAATTTTCATTCTGAATGAAACTTGATTTAAGCAGACCGTAAATGTGAAACATTAGAGTGATTATTTTACAACATTGAAGATATTATGCTTAGAGTCGCATCAATTTCCATAGACAACCAGTTCTTCCTAACCCTAGCACATTTAGAAACACAGTATCGAACCAACAAGTATCGTTGGTCAAAAAAAATATTAGGAGCAATTATCGTATACAACTTTATCCACCGTCTTCAACTATCTCTAAAGTGGATTCTTTAATTTATGCGTTTATTGAACCATCTCAACACCACGCTCTTATAAACTATCAATAAGTTCCAGATATGATTTAGTCAACACACTCAGAACCTATGAAAATAAAACCCTTATAAGTCAGGATAAGCTGAGATCACTAAGTAAGCTTTTCAAGTTACGATCATCCAACTCACCAAGCAATATAGATTTCATTGTCATAAATTGTAATTCTTCCGTAGCTGAAATAATCATTAGTTCCTCTGATTCTATCTGTGAATAATTCCCTCAATACTTTAACTATACCTACAACAACTTAAACTACGTTTATACAACCATTCAACTTCTTCGTATGGTACACTTAATACTTTGATTATAAACCTGAGTGACATAAGTAAATTCTGTTAGCAAGTAAATGTCAGTCTCAAACCTGACATAGCAGACATACATCCGGCCATATGCAAAATAGGTGGCAAAGGCCTTCAACTTCTATTGCTGAACAGATTTAACACATCAATCGAGTCAGGATTCTTTCCGGTAGAATGGAAACACTCAATTGTTATACCAGATACAAATCGGGCTAAAAACACTTGGTCACGAACTACCGATTTGGTTGCATTATCCAATTGGGGTAGATTTAATGGTCTCTCGTTTTCCGTAGATAAATCTAGGTTCATGTCTTTAAGATGTAAAATATCTGATAGATCAATTATTCTTAATAGTAAGTCCATTTAAATGATCGATTTCACACGTGATCTTGGGTTCAGATATTCTGCATCACTTACATTCAAAGAACATATACATCACGTGATCTCGAAGATGAAGCAGAGTGTAAATATGATTCATAGGTTCTTCACTCTTGTAACAAATTTGTTTAACTATGCCTAACAACAATTGACCTAAATTACATTTCCGTTGACTCGTGTTCCGTGATTGCTCCGCTGTACTTTTGTAGACGTTTTAGGTACCGCGATAAATCTTCATTCTCCTGTGCGTTTTCTCCTACCTTTGTGGGGATGTTATTGTAGTGAACGGTCTACTACACTCTTTCACAGTTTACGTTCTACAGTTGTTCATTCCACTAACTTGCATCACGTTAAAACGAAATTATTCAAATTTTTATTGAATTATTCGATTCCCGAACACTTATATACTCATTAAACTAATTACAAATCTTGTTTTTTACACTAAAATTTCTCTTTTACTATCCTATGGTTATTGTTAAACTTGTCGCTTTTTAGACCATTAAAAACCTTGAATAACCTTGAAATATATTATTCGCCCTATCAAACCGTTTTTTAACATAGCGCTCACTTGCGTACGCTGAATTTTTGTCGCCCTATAAAATGGATAATGGAACTTTTTAGGCCGATCAAGATTACATTCTGTTGATCATTAAATGTACTTTAAAATTGTTGACAAAAATGTCAACCGACCTTCAGTGTTAGGTGAATGAACCACTGATCCTGGTCATGCCTACGTGACTTAAGTAACTCCTACGTTTGATTTAGACAAGACCTCAAATAAAAGTACATACCAGGGTATACAACCTGCGAGGTGAAAGCACCAATTAAATGGAGAGGATAAGCTTGTTGCAAACCGTTGAGGTCAACTTGGGGATGTCTAAAGTGAAAACAATGAAGAATAAAAAGTTGAAATTTTCATGCTGAATGAGACTTAATATAAGCAGACCACAAACATGATACATTAGAGTGAATATTTGACTAAATTGAAGATATTATGGTTAGCGTCGCAACACTTTCCATAGTCACAGGCGATTGGAAAAATCATTCATTCATTATTTCAAGATGAGACACATTTCGGGCTAAGAAAGGAAATGCTCGGTTGAAATTTAGATGCAAACGATCTACTCTATTTCCGGTACTAGTATGTGTGTTGTCCCATCCGACCACAGTAAATGCGGTACACACATGTGGGCTGGTTGAATTCCCTTGCGAAACTCACTTTCCTTGCACAACACACATATGTTCACCGTTAGGAGATCAACTTGCAACAGACACTTACAAACTCACGATTTTTGATAACGATTCGAGTATGGTAATGATGTGTCCATTGATGCAGACATCGCTGGTTAGGCTCCCTGATGCGTGGCATACAGCAAACCATATTTAATAAAAGCTTCACAAGTATGACGTTGAATATCAATTTGTCATCATTTGAAGGCTCTATGAAATTCATTCAGACTGTCTCCCAATGTCTTCTTGTTGTGTGATAGACAATGCCTGTTTCCCTAAAGGAATACATTGCTGCGAAATTCGTGGAAAGGGAAATCTCTTCTCAAAAAGTGTTGTCAGTGCAAATATTTCAATAATTTCCAACATGGGAATATTAAAACACGTGAAGCAACTTTGAGTATTTGGTGTTCGAGGACTCAATCCCTTATTTTGTTATTATATATTGTCATCAAAGATTCGTTTGAAACACATCATACCACCTTCTAGAACCTCATCATATCCGAAGTCATTTATAACATTTGCTTCACAATGCATTTGCCAAAGGGAACAGCTCATTAAACAATTACGGTAACTAGTTGATATCAAGTGCAGTTTTTCTTTGAATATTATTCTTTAGTGTGCAACTTGTACCGCTTTTCCACTGTTTCAAGGCTCACTGAACCTGATCTTACCGTCTCCACCTGATGACGGCAAACAGCCAGAAACCAGTCATGGTGTGTAAGGAATGGGTATGTGAACACCGCAATACTTTATAAACAACAACATCACAATTATCGTTTCAAGGAAATCACATCGTCAAGCGTTTGGTATGTCTTGGAAGATTTAACGTTGATTTCTAGCCCAATACAGTAGTACACAACATGAATCCGCTTATACGCCCTATGCTTCACAGTGCTCGAACAACCTTATACACTATCATGAAATTAGTTGTCTTTTCATACAATATCAATATGCGTTGTTATGGCCAACCAGTATACTTAGCTCTAAATTCGAAGCAATCACGACTGACTACCTTCAGTTTGTGAATAGTCGCATCGCAAACATTTTTTTAATTATTAAACTGTAATTAGAGGTTGAAGAGGTAATATCTTAAAACCATGACACCTCTTTCTTCTTCTTCTTGATAGACGACAGGGGGTCAAGCCCTTGTAAGCCGCATCTCTTTATATCAGCAACATAGTCCAGGAGAACCTCAGTTGAAGAAATCCTGTCCAGTGTTGTTCAGCTTAGCCGTGATTACAGGCAATACCTTATCCAAAAGTTGCTTGAATTGGTTTTCAGAGCTTGCTGAGATAACCTCTTCCGCTATATGCTTTTTAGACCATTACAACTTTGAATCACTTTGAATCACTTTGAATGCGCATTCCACAAGTTAACAATTCTTGTTGAGAGCGTGAATCCCTGTGATAGGCGCAGTGTCCTTCGCCTTCGAATCTTTAGAGCATGGCCACGGGTTCTTGAGTCCCTCACGAGAGGGAAAAACTCGCGCAGCTCGTCACCATAAGCTCCCAGTAATATGCGATGAGTTAGCAGCAGGTCGTAGCGCACACGCCGAATACTGAGCGACATGAGGTTAAGCTGTTGAACTCTGTCCACATAAGAAATTGATTTCATTCCTTGAACTCGTTTCGTCGCCCACCTTTGCAATTTTCCCAACTGGTCACGTTCTCCCTTAGTTTGAGGATAGGTGGCTGGGAAACCATATTCCAAAACTGGTCTCACGTATGTGGAATAGAGAATGCGAAACATTTCTGGAGTAATCGCCGAAAACGACCGACTAATAGCCCACCATGCGAGGTTTGCAGCAGCAGCTTTTCGGTTCGTATCCTCCTCGGATTTAAGCGTCCGAGTCACAATTGTACCCAGGTCACGTTCAGTATCAATTCAATTCAGTTGATGATCCCCGAGGAAGTACGCACCTTCAGGCGTGCTTGGCCCCAAAAGCATTACAGCGCATTTCTGTCGGTTTACAGGAAGCTGCCATTTTACTGTCCAATCAGGCAATTTGTTCAATTCGTTCTGGCAGAAGAGCTTACTGTGCCCCAAACTTTCAGATCATCCGCGAAAAGTAGACAATTCGTATTTAATGAGTCGGGAGGTCATTAACATATACTTTAAAAAGTAACGGGCCGAGAACAGATCCTTGCTGAACCCCGAAAGTTGGACGTCTAACCTGCGATTAGACTCCGTTAACCTTGACCTGTGTATAACGGTCAACGAGGAAGTCTTCAATCCAAGTCAGAACAGGTCCCTTTACACCACGAGCACGAAGCTTGAGCAATAGACGCTGAAATGGAATACGGTCAAAAGCCTTACTGAAGTCAATGGAGGCAGTGACTACCGGGTGACCCAGATCAAGTTCAGCACACCATTGCTCGCGAGCAGTGATGAGATTGGATGCGCATGATCGTCTCGGCGTAAAATCATGTTGAGCAGATGTTAGCTGACTGATTGTAAGGAGAAAATCTTCAATCTGTTTTTTCAGCAGTCGTTCCAGAGTCTTCACAACTACCAAAGTGAGGGTAACCGGTCGGTAGTTAGCCAGATCACTGATTTCACCGCCCTTATACATTGGTTTGACTATGCCGTGCTTCCAATCTTTAGGTAACCTACCATACCTCAGAGATAAATTGAAGATTAGCGACAGTGTTTTATGTATGATACTCGACAATACCTTTAAAAGCATTGGGTGTATATCGTCCGGGCCAGGTGATGAGTTTACATTGAGTCGTTCTATTAAATACTACACCATCTCTGGCGAGATCGAGATATCCGGCATTTCGGCGTTGCTCTCATGAAGCAGAGGAATGGGAAACGTCTCCTCTGTGTAAACCGAATTGTACTGAGTGGCGAGAAGAACTGCTTTACGTTCATCTTCATGTTCAGTCGAACCTTCCATAGATCTCAAGCAAGGTACTCGTTAAAAAGCTTCCGTTCTACGTCTCATGTACGCAAACAAGCGTTTCGGCATCGAGTTGGCTTCGTCCACCAAGCAAGTTTCATAATTCTGCCTTTTTTCTCTTTTGAGGTAGGTGCACTTGTTGCGGATAACTTTGTAGGTTACATAGTCATCGGTGCATCCACTGGAACAAAACTTCTGCCATAACCGCTTTCTTACCTTGATGCATTTACGAATAACTTTATCAAACCACGGCGGTCCCTTAGCGGGGGATCTTCCATTCATCCATGGGGCATGATTTTCAAGCGATCTTATTTTACCCAAAAAGTCCAACCGACAGGTATCAACATTCGTTGATAGAGTGAGTGACCAGTCAATCGAGTTTGCAGACGTGATTAGACTCTTTGTGTCTAATTTCCAGTAGTTTCTTCGGGCATGTGTACGTATTTTCGGTTGAAGAACACGATTCCAAACGAACCATAAAGAACAGTGATCGCTGCAACCAATGGGGGTCTCAATAGACAGATTCGTAACATCAGAGAATCTAGGTGTGACCACCAAATCCAATATCGAAGGAACTTGCCCGACGCATATCCTCGTAGGATCGTTTACATTCTGCACCAAATTCAGCTCCAAAATCGTATCTAGGAATTCTCGTTGGAACGGTTCACCTCTCGAAACTAAATCCGCCCAGTTTATATCAGGAGCGTTTAGGTCTCCAAGAACGATACAGTCACCAGTGATACCATACCGTTTGATTTGATCACATAACACAGGAACGTAAGCGCCAGGTGAGCGGTAAATGACCCCAAGTGATGCAGCTCCAGAGCTAGACTTCACCTTACACCAGAGGCTTTCGGCATTTCCAGCATCATTTTGAAACCTTTCCAATACTTCCACAATCAGGTGCTCTTTGAAGTATACGGCAACGCCACCGGCAGATCTCGAAGCTACTCTGTCACTTTCTGAAAAGCGTATAGTGTGGTAGCGCGCACTCCATATCAGATATATCCATTGTTAACCACGATTCCGTAACAGCAATGATATCTGGCTGTCGCCGACAGGCAATTTCACTAACCTCATCAAGTTTATTGCGTAGACTTCTCGCATTGAAAAGCAATACTCGAAATCGCTTCACAGAATGATTAACTGGGGTTGAATTGACAGCGGCTTCCAACGAATGTGCGGCCTCCTCCTCACTACCCGAAAATCCACAATATGGAGATCAACCTCGCCAGCTTCCCTGCGTGCTCGCAATTCTTGGGTAGCTGTTTTCATTTTGATTCTATCTTCAGGAGATAGGTCGCGTAGTATCTTGAATGGCTCACCCTTAAGACGATGAGCGCGTCTTAGTACCATCTGGACTTGCTCATCCGAAGCTAAAACAATTTTCAGCGTCCGCGGTTTATCATCCTCCTTCTTCCGGCCAAGTCGGAATGCAGAAATGATGGTAACTCCTTCCTCTCCTTGATCAAAAAGCTTTGAAAAAGTTGATTGTAGGAAAGTTCTCTCTTGCTGTAAACGTATTTCAGCCATGTCCCCGGTTTGCTCACGAACATTTACCATAATAAGGCATCGCTTCCGAGAATCCAAATGTAGCTCTTTGGGACTGGAGATCTAAAATCTTTATCAGAAGTAGGTGCTTTTTCCAATACATTCAGCTTAGCCTCTATTTTGCTCAATCGCTGTGACAATATTTCATAGCCCGGATCACTGGGTGGACCCTTCGACGTCACATCTGCATAAGTCTTATTCCTTCCTGACTGTTGAGCAAACGATGTTGAAGGCGAGCAAACGTCTAGTTCCTGTAAGTTCAATGGATCCCCAAAACTAATACCACTTTGTAAACGGCTTGTAGTCGAGGACGCGAATGACATGCAAGTTTTCTCCTCAGCTGAGGTTGGGTCAATGTTTATGTCACATCCAACAAGCACTTAAGCGGCTTTAGTAGATGCAGCTACGACTTTATTCTGACTACTTGCGTGCTCAACACTTGATGGTGGGAGGCATATCTTACATCACTCACTCACTCACTCACTCAGCCCTCTCCGTGCCGGGTGGCACATGAGGCGAAGACAACCCCACGCAAGTTAATCCGGTCTGTCGCTGCTTCCGTTGCCGTCTGCACCGTGAATCCTTGTGCATGTAGTCCGCGTTCCAACGTTCGCGCCAAGTTTCGTTGGGCCGTCCCCTTTTCGTTTTCCTTGCGGACGCCAGTGAATGGCTACCTTCGTATGCGAACTGGGATCCATTCTGCAGACATGACCGAACCACGGATCTGTTGTCAACGTTTCAGTAGCAATGTAGGTTTTACGGAATAGGGTTGTTAGCCCTAAGCCCAACCCTCCTCCTTTCTCAGACGGGCTTGGGACCGTCCTTGGCGGAGTTGCATATCTTACATACCGTCCAAATAATATCGCATGATATAATCTGAAGCCACCGATACGTCTTTGGCTTCATTCATCCGCACCGAATATGCATCAATTTGAGATATATTTCACATTTTACTGCTTTTGCATTATCAGCAACCTGTTTAGCGCATACAAGACAAGGGTCCCCCGAGCGAGCAGCGGGGCACCGATTCCCTTGCATCATCGTGACAGTAGGTGCTGTATTATTTACTTTTGCAGATTTTCTAGTCATAACCCTGTTGAAATCCGGTGGAAATCAAATAAGTACAAACCAAAGGATTCGTAAAAAGCAAAATATCACGTTTCCTGAATTCGATTAATTGAATTTCCGTGTTTGAACTTTCATGCTGAACATCATTCATGAATAAACTGCGATTTGGACCTTCCCAAACCGTAATTAATCCCATTCTTTCACACTTTTCATTCATTCACACTGTTATTTATTTCAATGTTATTTTGAAAAAATGTGAAGTTTTATAATTTGTTTACCAAGCTATCCATTTTTCATGCTTTATTCAAGCTACTTTGTGTGCGATTGTTACCTTAATATTCTTTATGGGTTGATGACGCAAAAAATATGTAATTGTTTTCGACCTTGACATTTGTAAAATCACTCTTTTATTTTATATACTTGCTGATAAAACAAATGTTCAAGCATTGCATGACTTCGTTAATCCAAGAATATACATTATTATTATTATTAAATTAATTTATTTAGCCACATCTCAAGCAGCACTCGCTTCAGAGGCAAAACATACCGTCCATCCTCGATGTTACCACCGAGTAAAATGTAATCGAAGATAACCGATATGAAGCACCGCTTGGAAATATTGTTCATCTAGTCATTGTTTCCGACAATATATATCCTAAAACAGACCACGGATCATGACCGCCTCCTTCTATGAAAAAGAAGAGGATCCTAACGGAGTTAATCCATTGCTACGCCTTGACGAACTACAGTCGAGCGGAGGAGAAGGATTTTTACAACAGAACATACCGCGCGCTCCATTCTAGTACAGTCCATAGAATGGAACTCGTCTCTCTTTTCGTAACTTTATTGACTATGAGAATGCTTTTAACAGCGTCAACAGACTGAACCTCTGGATATTAATGAGACACTCCGGAGTGCCAGAAAGAATTACCAACATCATAGGAAAGTCGTATGAAAGGATGACCTACAGAATGGTGCATGGCAGACGACTCACTGACACCTTTAAAGTGAGAACCGGAGTGGAGCAAGGTAGCTGATTGTTGTGTCAGCGTGTATATTGTCAGGATTCAGACGTGACAGAATCATCCCTATCTGTCTCAAACATGCGTATACTGATGTCTTGACAGATATATTTTAATTAGCCTACCCCTTAATATCTTGACACATTTTTCGTTTGGAATAAACGATTCACAACTACTGTGCTCGTTTTTACTGAGATAAAACACTGGCGTCACGATTATTCAACGATAAGTTTGTATATTCAAACTCCAGCCTTATTTTGGCCTTCAAATGTTCTCAAACTTTCGTATTCAGATGCGGAGCAATGGAAGTTGTCGTTCGGTAATGATATGGATCTTGTTACAAATTGTGAATTTAGCAATGGCGTTTACAGAACTGTGCAAATAAAAACTAAAAAGACTAAACGTGGGCGAGGAGGGCCAAAAAATGTTGATTAACTGAATCCTTAAATGAAAACAACTATAAGTGAAAATTTCCACTATTTGGATGGTCTTCTTGCAACGTTTTGGTGGCTCGATACAAATTCTCGAAACTGAAACTAGAATAAGGGTGAAGGCATGGAGAACTTCATTTTACTATCGTTAGCTGTGGTTAACCCGCGTGATTATTCCCAAGTTTAACCGATAAGTCTGGATAACACAATTCTCATCCAACTGTTTATTAATGGCATCAACGATGACCGCATTTGTGAAAGTTTATTATTCAAAGACTCCAGCCAACTAACCTGGGATTTTTGTTGTGATATTGCTAAAACTAAATAGACTGACTTTTAAAAAAATGATCTCTTCACAAAGCAGAAGGAAGACAGAGTAAATAAAAAATTCGACTCAAATCCTGCTTTTTGGTACCGTTGTAGTAATCTGTCCCATCGCGCTAAATATCAGAATTGTTATGTTAAATACAAACTGTGAGGGAAACTTGGACATTATGCCTGGTGTTGTCGCAGCTTAACTTCTTAATTTACTCTGATCGAGGTGTGCAAATAAACTGAGAGATACATGGTAAGTTTACATGTTAATTGCTTGAAAAAGCTTCCCAAGAACCGAATCATCTCAAGCCAAAATAAGAACAGTGCATTCGAGTACATTGAGTGGAAGCGTTTGCTTAGAAATGAGAATGGATTTCGGCGCATGATTAACCATCATTCCTAATTTTTTATGGAAGAAACCTGAGATGTCTTCCTATTAATCCAACTAGTTACAATTTGGTAAGTTACTACAAATCTACCTTGTAATTAATTGGTTCCATTAAAGTGACCCTACGCTTGTATCTAGTTTCTATGCACACATTTATTTATGTTGCCGCAATGGACAATAAGCCGGAAGCAGAACTGCAATCAATGGACACATTGGAAGCAGTTGGACGACCTCGACTTCGCCGACGATTTGCTCTCCTCTTCCACACCCAACAACAGTTGCAAGAATAAGCTAGCATTGTTGTGGTTAATTCAGCTAGACTGCGCATGGACATCAACAGAAGGATGATCAAGGTGTTCAAGACAGATGCATTTAACAATATACCCATCATGTGTAAGGCGAGACGTTGGAACAGGTGCACAGTTTCATTTATTTCGGCAGCATCATGGACAAGGTTGTAGTAACAGATGCACACGTCAGAAACTGAATCGATGAAGCACGATCTTACTTTTATCAGCTACAGAACATCTAGGGACCCAGCGAGATTAGCGTGATCACCAACATCGCGCTATTCAACACATTTATAAATCCAATGCTACACTACGGAGTACAGACATGGGGAACCACAGTCACTATCATAAAGAAAATTAAGGTTTTCATCAACACATGCTTCAGGAAGAACTTAAAATAGGCTTTCCCGACAAGATTAGCTTTGAATAATTGTGGCAACCGAATAATAGAAAATATGTTTTAAAAACTGAAATAAGGATTCAAATTTGTGATCAGAAGTCGAACACGAAAATGCATAAAGGTGATAAATTGTGCATGGAGAAACCACACAATACAAGTAACACAGAGGTTCTGGGAAATTTGTGAGGAACAAAGTTTCTGAACTTGTACATGAGGAAAAAAGAGTATCAAATCAATGTGATGGATAAATTGAACGTAATCCAACGCTCTTCTTCAAGATGGTTAACAGTAAGTCCAGTGTAACCCAGGCGTTTCTCACTTGAATAGTACCCACCGCTCTTGAAAAATCCAACAAACTGGCTACATCTTACGTTCGAGTGTTCTACCGAAACAAGCGCGTATGTTATGTTATGCCTGCTTCATATCACAAATAAACACAATACATGACATCGCTATTGACTCTACTCGGGTTACATGCAAAAACAGCCAGTTACCGATGAACTAACTCCGTTCATTTTGAAACAATGTGCCTATGCTCTATTCCACCCCTCTTTAATCGTTTCAACCTGTCACTGAGTGGTAGCATGGTTCAAAATGTCTCGAAAATTGAATTAATCACTCAGATATGCAAATGCGTGAACCTATCAGATGTGTTCAACTACAGACTAGTGACACTGTTTGCAGTGGCATCAACTTCTTTAGCTGATGAAATTATTATTTGGAACACAAAAAAGCTTTTTTCCATCGCATAGCACGGATTTGGGACAAAATACTCCTGCCTCGCCAATCTACTCATGAATCTTGCTCACCGGATTCGAGAATTGGATAATGGATACTCTATTTACGGTCGTTACTTGAATATGTTTAAAGCTTTTGGCTGTGTTAACCCCAGTATAGTGCCACAAATATTGTGGCAGCTTCGTGTGGTTTGCAGATGATTGGTTTCAATACAGTATTATTGGACTGGTCGAGTCGTCAGTAGTAAATTTGTGTGGGAAGTATCTAGCCCAATAGAAGTTACAAGTGGCGTAACTCGAATCTCTTTTTTAGGAATGGTACTATTCCTGGTGTACGCGAACGATATTCCTGAAATCGTACGTAGCAAAATCATTTTAATTGCCGATGACATCAAAGGTTGGACTAGCGTACGCACGATAGAAAATTGCCAACTTTCATAAAAAGATCTCGAAGAAATTCATATGTGGTCCTTAGACATATAAACATGTTAAATGTTAAACATCCGGAAATCCTTTGAAATCACGTACTCTCTGGGATCTCAGCAACTTTCGTGGGTTATGAAGGAAACAGACCTGGGTGTGTGGATGAGCAGTAACTTGAAGTTTTAACGGCATTCTTCGGTGTTATACAAAATGTCACGCCGAACAATAGCGCTGCTCAAAAGGATCTCCGGTACTTTCACAAAGCACCTATACCTACGGATAATTAACACCACGAGGCTTAAGAATACACGGCCGTGCTGACGAGATTCGAAAGCACTTAACACTACCTAAAACAAGGAATCGTTTACTCAAAAAGAGTTGTTACCTTGTGAAATGCGATTTTGTATAATATTTATTTTGTTGAGCTATGAAAGGCAATTGAAGCAACTCGTAGACGATGTAATTACTGAAAAAATTACAATACTAAATTGAATTTTTTCATCGGATGATCTCCTTCAATGTCTCAGAGAAGAGTTTTGGCTCACATTGACTTGACTGTCCGCGGTCTATCAAGAAGAAAAAAGAAGCTCTGTAATTAAATATCCATACTTTATATATATTGCTGCTATTTAGGCATTTTTATAAGCAATAATATTGTTAGCCACTGGAATAGGCTTCGAGATGGCATTGTTATTGGCCTACGTCCGTCGATGTCGACCATGAATGTACATCCCAATTGCATGAATTTTCATATCCTACAGCGTTCAGAAAGACAAAACAGTCCGATTTGGGAGGAACAATCTCTCAAACAGTGCTATCAACGATAAGCAGAACTCGGTTGCTTCAGTTGCATGCCGGCGGTATAATATGCGTTAAGCAGTGATGAGCTGTATCTGCTCCTCTCGGGTTGCAGGCGAATCTTAACACAATGATTCAAATGGAAATGGTTGAGAGCAAGTTCTTCCCAACTCGCGGGGTCAATGCCAAAAGCTTTCATATCTCTTTTGCAAACGTTTTTCTACCGCAGGTACTGTCTGCCCAATGGTCGATTTCCTTATCTTAACTCACCAAAAAGTAGATCTTTCGGAATACGACCATTATCCATTGTCCATTATCCGGTCGTGTCTTTCGTAAGTGATTTCACTACAGTACAGTAAAACATTTAGTACAAACGCGATGTATACCATCATCATTGTCTTTACAGTCACCTTGCGGTTACCCCGAAAACTAGAGTTCAATCGAACAAAATAACAGCGGCTCCTCCAATCCGCTTATCAATCCCCGAGTCCAGCAACAGGTTATCCGCAATAGTTAAACCAAGATATGTGAAATGATGTACTGGTTCAAGCTGACAGTTTCCAACATTGATGATTGGGTGGCAATACAAACCGTTGAGCAAGGACTTTGGCATTGCTCATGTTGTTTGTTAGCCCAATTTCTTTACATGCCAACAAAAAACAGTACATTAGCAACTGGAGTTATTGTTGAGAGTAAACACTAATAATGGCTGCATCGTCGTCAAACATCGGGTCACTTATGAGCACACCCCGTGCCTTGGTTTGTGCTCCCAACAGGTTCAGGTTTAAAAACGTATACCGTTGAAATGGACCGAGTCATCCATACAAAAGTAGAACCAAATAACGAAATAAAGTAGTATAGTGTGGTAGTCTATCAGATCATGCGGTTTGAAAAGACTCTCCCTGCTGACGTAGTCAAATGCCTCCGTTATATCAATAAATTGCTTATCCATTGCATTCTAAATTGCTAAAACATGTTAAGTAGAATTAAGCGCAAATTCGTAGAACGTATTTCGAAATATTAGTTCAAAACTAGAAGGAAGCTTGAATTTGTGTTTTTGTCACCTAATTTACTATTGTTTCCTAAATCTATAACCTGGCACTTTGATGATAAAGTGAAACAATATCTCTTTATCCTAATCTCCGTATACAAGAGCAGGTGAAACATAACACATTTAAGTTTTTTATATCAGTATCGAGTGCTTTTAGGAATACTATTAGAAATATTCTGGGACGTGATTTACTCTTATCCACTATCAACACTTTGCAACATCAGAAAGTGGTTCTCACAGTTGACTGTCGCATAACTTTAGGATTGCAGGTGTGATTCCGTCTGCTCCCGGGGACTTGTTGATACGCAAGTTGAATATCAACAAGTCCCCGGGAGCTGACGGAATCACACCTGCAATCCTTAAGTTATGCGGCAGTCAACTGTGCGAACCACTTTGTGATTTATTTAATCACTCCTTGAGGGAGGGTGTTGTACCTAATGACTGGAAGAGCGGAATCATAACACCCATCTACAAAGGTGGAACACGTTCTGACCCAGCAAATTACCGCCCTGTTACACTTCTTCCAGTGATCTCAAAAATTATGGAGCGAATTGTGTGCGAAAGAATTGTCAGTCATCTCGAAGTCCAAAACTTGTTGTCCAGAGAGTAACATGGATTTAGGAAGTCTCGTTCTTGCTTGACTAGCCTACTAGAGACACTGGATGACTGGACGCAGGCAGTGGATAATGGTGGTTGCGTGCATGCGTGTTACTTGGACATATCAAAGGCGTTTGATCGCGTGGACCATTCTATACTCCTGCGCAAGCTGCACGATGTTGGTATTAATGGTTGCCTTCTTGCCTGGCTGAGAAGTTACCTTCTTGATCGCAAAGCAACTGTACGTATCGATGGTGTGATGTCTGGGGAAATCGAAGCCACTAGCGGTGTCCCACAAGGTTCGGTACTTGGTCCGGTTCTCTTTTTGGTCTACATCAACGACCTTCCGAAACTTGTCACAGCTAAAATGGTTCTCTTTGCGGATGATGTTAAACTTTGGATGCGAATCACGTCAATCGTGGACTGTTTGCGCTTACAAAGCGATTTGGATCTATTGAACAGCTGGTCGGAGAGAAATAAACTTCCATTCAACTTCCGAAAGTGTAAAATGTTGCAAATAGGCAAAGATTTTCCATTCTCATACAACCTTGGACCAAATCAACTGAAATGGACAACCAAAGAAAAAGACCTCGGCATATGGATTAGTGGAAGTCTGAAGTTTAGCATGCAATGCGAAGCAGTGTACAACCGAGCTAGCCGCATGCTAGGTATGCTTCGGCGTATTTTTGGACATTTTTTTCGGGAATCATTCTCCATGCTCATAAATACGTATATTAACCCGGTGATGGATTACTCAGTGCAAGCTTGGGCACCGTGGCTACAAAAGGACATCAAGCTGCTCGAGAGGATTTATCACAGAGCAACTAAAATGGTTGGGTGTCTCCGCAACCTACCATATGAGAATCGACTTGAGCAGCTTAATTTGGATACACTGCTTATCAGAAGGGTTCGATTCGATCTAATACTAACCTACAAAATAATGAACTTCAAGGCGCACCCTCTGAGGCATCTATTTCGCCTCCGGTCAAGCCATGCCACACGTACTAACCCATTGGCATTTGATATTCCACATTCCCACCGGAACTGCCGTCGGTTCTTCTACTCGGTGCGTGTTTGTTTCTTATGGAACTCCCTACCGTCAGATGTTGTCCAATCATCTAGTGAAAGGATTTTCAGGAACAAATTGGATATATTTATACGTACTAATTCCACCCTACATACCGTTTAAATAACATGATTTTCTTCCAAACGAATATTTCTTTACCCATCATACCGCCCCAATACATGACATTTTTCGCAACTACAAAACTGTCGATCTTCCTAATGACTCAATTTCTTGTATATATATTTACTGTCCTCAAACGAATATCCTGTGGTGTTGTACAGCTACCAGCTTTTTTATACTATAAATTCTTGAATCTTCTTAAATCTTGAATCTTGAACATGAACTTTAACATCAGAATAACGGCTGCTCAAAAAGTGAAGGATCTTGGTATCACTATAACAGGCGATTTTAAATAGGCTACTCAATGTGCCGAAGCTGCAAACAAGGCTCGCAGAGAATTGTTCAGACTTCGCTCAGCGTTATCTTGTCGAAAACCTTCAATCTTCATCCCCTTATACAAAGTAGTCGTGCGGCCTCACTTGGAGTACTGCGTTCAATCCTGGGCACCGTACTTAAAAAAGGATATAGCATGTCTCGAAAGGGTCCAGCGCCTTGCGACTAGGATGGTTGAGGGTCAGGCAGGTAAAACTTATGAGGCTAGACTCAATGACCTCGGTTTGTTATCACTAAAGAGACGGCGGCTGCGAGGTGACCTAATAGAAGCCTTCAAGATTATAAAGGGTCTTACAGGTGATAATATTACTGAAATCCTTAAACTTGCACCTAAAGCAGCTACAAGGGGTAATTCCATGAAACTTCTTAAGAGTAGGCCCAGGTTGCTGGCACGTGTGCACTTTTTTAGCAACCGTGTGGTCAACTTCTGGAACAAGCTCCCAGATTGTAAAGTAAGCCTCCCAAATATGTTGAGCTTTAAAAGGGAATTAGACGTTAAATGGTCTATCATATTCCCGCATATTGTCTAATAAAAAACTTTATAAAAAAAACAAAAAAACGTATTTTTACATTTTTATCATATCTGTCTAGGCTTGGACAACCTGACAGTAAATTAGCCCACATGCAGTCTATGACTGTGTTTCACTTTACCTCAACTAGGCTAGTGATTTCATAACCACACATTGTTCACGCATATTATTGCATTGTTTCCTGAATAGCTGACCTCTTACCGTGTTGGCGAAGAGAAACCATACCTTACTTTCCAGATATTAGGAAACAAGAACGTGTAAAAAGTACGAACTGTATACTTGATATCGAAGTGCCGGGTGCTCAACCACATAGCGTCGAAGAAAATCTGGCTTTTAGCCACCTTCAGCCCTGTGCAACTTGAACTTGAACTTAAACTGGTCTCGGTAGGCGCTGTTTTGAATTCAAGGTCTTTCCTGGCACATTTTGTCATATTGCGCACTGTTATTGCGAAAAGGTGTTGATGCGGATTACTGTATAACCTGATCTTCGTGATTTTATTGCTTGAATATGTTTTAACCGGAATCATGAGCTCATTTTCAAGTCCCCCACCTGTTGTGAAACGTTTGACTAGTTACATAAAAGAGGGTTCCGATAAAGAAGAAAAATGGAAGGAAAAGGCCGTAAAATCATTAGTCAAGAGATTGAAAAATGGCAATCAACTGGATGAGCTAGAGCGTGCGTTGGCGAATCAAGATCCGTCTACGCGTTGTATCACGATCCCTCGTTCTTTGGATGGGCGTTTGCAGGTATTGTTTAATCTAAAAGCATCATTTTTTAACAGAACAAGTATCGTATAGCTTTACCATATACATTATGAAATTGCTTCTATCAATGACACCGGCCAATGATCTCATTGTACATTTTTGAACTGACGGTTAAATCGTTCATTATTATTTTTTATTGCTGCAGCACGAAATTTTCTTTGCCATAGCTAAATTTACTGTAACATTTGAGTTTAAGGAGATTACACGGAACAAAGTGTGCCATCAGGTGCATTAGTCTAGCAAATGAGGAGGATTCATTGAGTGTAATCTTTTCGTACTCGTGGTATGATTGAAATTGTGTTTCACATCACAATTGTTTCCGTTTCGCGTATTTTATATTTATCTGCTCTATTTCACACAATTGCTATCTCAATTGACTATCTTAATAGTCAACCTTAAATCGATATTTCTTATTATGCAATCACGACAGAATTATATTTGGGGTAGACAAAGTGGAACTTATTGAACTGCACGTGTCCCCAAGGATAAAGTGCATACAAACTGCGTTGTGGCGCATACGCTCCTGACATGTAATCAGAAACAACTAGCGTGGATATCGGAAGAAACATCTCTAAGACAACTTCTTAGCTGTATCGCATCGCGGAAACCTCAGCCCTGAGTAGGTAGGCAATAGTAGGGAATTTCAGCTGTACATCTCACGTGTTGGTGCTGCTATGCAGAGTCTTGCGTTAAGCTCGATGATGCATTACAAAAAAGTTTTGAAAATCCATGGTGTAGCATATGCAAAACGTGAGATCATCAGCATAGATTCTACTCGTCGACGTGCTTCTCTATATTAATCCCACTAACGAAAATCCTATTACATCTAACATCGCTACACACGCGATTGTACAAGCTAATACTAATGATGTTTCGGAGCCAATATCTGGATACTGCCTGAAGACGTCAGACAGCTCGTGTATTAGGTTTAAGATTTTCACCCGTGCAACAATGCAGCCTGATCTGTTACCATGTGTATGATTTTCCCTTGAATACATGTTGCAGTGCTGACATTATATGTGACTTATTTCTTCGGAATACTACGACCGCTTTAGAAATGCATGCCGATGCATCGTCACTTAGCGATGCCAAAAATGTAACTCGATCAACTGTTTTGAAGCATCTAGTCGTCAAATAATAACGTTTGTGTCATGATTGCATGGATGTGCAATCGTGCAGCACTTGTGTGCTAACCGTGCTAAATTGATTCTCCATCGGTAGTGTGCTGCATGTGAATGCACGCTGGAGTTTCACTGCCATCGCTATTTTCTTTTCCAATATCTGTTTAGGCCTGGCCAACCTGATAGTATCTTAGCCCATGTGCAGTCTTTGAGTGCGCGTCGGTTTGGATCAGTGCCCAGAAAGACCAGCATTATCTACCCGTTAGTCTATTAAAGAGTGCATCGTAATGTTTTGACTACCCATTTCTAACAGCGTCATCACGCTTCAACATCTTGTGTAAGAATCCTCACATATTTTTCACCCTAACAATTGGGAGAGTTAATAGCACGTAACTTCACAGGAATGCAGGGTAGATTTGTGACATGTTCATGAAGTACGCAGAGATATTAGTTAACTCTTAAAATACCACCGAGGCAGTGGTTTTCAAATATTTGAAAATATAGTGTTTGCTTTTTACATAAAATCCAAGTTTCCTACCCATGCAGTAATGCAGCCCGAGCTGTCGTTTCGTAAATTTTACCCATGAGTAATAATACCGGTCTTTTCTGTCAGCAAAAATTACTTGAGTTGCGGGGATCTATGGTCGCCTAATAAATTCATGCAGACACCTCGTCATCTAACGATGCCGAATTTTTGATAAAACTACCAAGATATATAAGTCCATCTACAGTTCCAAGCGCTTGATTGTCAAGTAATAAAGTGTTGTTCGATAAATCGACATCCTGTAGCAGAACAGTGCCATCGGTGGTGAGCTGCATGCTGAAACACGTTGGAGTCTTACTACCATTTCTATTATATTTTATTTCTGGTATCTGTCTAGGCCTGGGCAACCTGACAGTATCTTAGCCCACGTGCAGTCTCCGACTGCTACGGCTTCTATAGAAGAGTAAGCACAAACAAACTGGGGAGAGGTGCCTACACCTCGAATGGAACATACATTCAAACAAGTTTCGTGAACGAGTAGAGCGACATCAGTACGGCAGCTTCCTTGCGGCTTTCACTGTCATGCATCATAACAAGCTTTTCTCGTCTGGATCAGGCTTGTGCTTCATCATCACTATGCGATTGCACATCCGTGCAAACATGCTTCCTATAGCTTGTGCTTATGTGTACGAGTAAAAAAGCACAAATATATCATCAGATTGGCCCAAACCGAAAGGCTTGCTACCTCGCATAGTGTAAACCGAAGCTCGCGAGGCATTAGCTGCATAATTTTCATAGCATCAATTACAGAGTTAAATGAAAAAAGAGAAATCAGTCATGAACAATGAAGCTCATTTGAATGCATTTCCATCACGCACCCCACGATCGGTTTCGTGCTGTTTGCACTCATCAGGTAGGGACAGTAAGATCAGGATCCGCATGCGCTTAAAACAGCAGAAGAATAGTAAACAAGTTGCGTTTGTATGCCAGTGTTGGATAAGGTTGGTGCGGCCAACCTGTTCAATCACATGTGCCCAAACACATTTAGAGAGGGCTTAAACCCATGATCACGAACAAAATAATGCATTCATTTTTTAGCGTACTTATGCGTAACACGTTTGCATAAGGTATTAAACAAGCATTTTGATCTACTGTGTCAAACACCACTTTGAATTCTAAAATGATTGCTATTGTCGACTACCGATAAGTATGACGCAGTTTTAAAATCTTTCAAAGAGTAAAAGTGTTTTTGATACATCCTCAACTTTGTGGGAAGCCAGCTTGCTGCTCTCGTATCAGCGATTCCCCATGCGATGATAATATTCTTTGAAGCCGACTCATCCTCCAGGAGATAGTCGCACAAAAGTAAAAGTAAAGTAAATAATATTCGAAGGCCAATTGATGCTACCCTAATAATGCGATACCTTTCCCAAAGGCTATGGCCTGTACCCTCACTATTTTTTGAATCTCTGTTGTTTTGGATGCGTCTTAGGTGCTCAGTATCTTGACCAAGGGTCTGACGATGCCCTGTATCGATATTTCAGCAGACTTTCGATCAGGTTATATCCGATAGCGAAGCCAGGTGATAACTTTTATCTAACAACAAACTTGTCAACAATCCATCAACTTAATCTCGCACCACAAAACAGAACTAGTGAAATCTGAGTTGCTCGTTTGCATGAACTCATCTATACCGTTACATATCGAGCAGTATTGTTACAAAAATTGTAAGACATAGACTGCTGAAAACGAAGAAGAGCTCAAGCGCATGCGGATCCTAATCCTACTGTCCCCACCTACTGAGTGCAAACAACACGAAACCGATCGTGGTGTGTGTGTGCGTGATGGAAATGCATCCAAATAAGCTTTTTTGTTTAGGAAGAGTTCTATTGTTACCACGTCCACTCCGTCGCTGGTGTCAACTAAAAATCGTCTAAGGTGAACGTTACTAACCGTAGTTAGCTTTTTAATCTATAATAACAGAATGTCTCTCAAAAGCGGCACCACAGTTTTCTCGGTCGTTTAGCTTTTTGTGCGAATCTTTGAATTTTCATCGGTCTTGACTTGATGAACTACCAAACAGAGCAAGCTCCCCGCTTGTTTTCCTTGTATATAGGAAGCACTAGTCTAGTTTCAAGCAACATGCTGCCCAGACTTCATGTGTTTTCGCGCTCAAGTTGCTCATCACAAACACCAAACTGAGAGTGATAATGACAATGAGAGTACAGAAAATACAAGGGTTATCGTACTATTTCGTCCAAACGGTCTGCTCTACTAGTTTCTCAGTCACCGCCATCATCTTGAAACAGATATGGAGCCAGACGAAGTATCAAGCAACATAAAGCAGGAAAAGAAGATGAACAAAGGTGTAGGCGAAATATGCAACTTCGTGTAAAATACAGCCGGTTTTTGTCGTTTCACTGCATGCAATTTTGCCATTTTTATTTTTAATAAAATACGTTTCATTGATCTTAGACAAAAACTCATAACACAATAAACTACATTAGTGCCACAAACTTTGGCTTGCAGCCATATCACAATGGGTTTCCAACCCACGACGAAGTGTACCTTTTCACCGCAAATAGGTAAACGAATATGTCCACTTGAGCTTAGTGCTACCGTGAGCTATTTCACTCCAGCGCGCTACGTCGTTGACTGGCATGGTGTAGGATGATGATGGCTTTAACATAAACGATGTCTTTCATGTTTCGATGCACATGTGAGAGCTTTCTGAAAAGAAAATCACTACAAGAGCATTTGAGATTTAGGACTTTATGTGGGTTACCTGATTCCACCATTCTGTTTCATTGCAGGAAAAACCCTGTTGACCTATCCAAATCACTATCAAACTTGAAAAGATAAAACAACATTAAAATGACACCCATTCTACCACGAAAACATGCTATTTTTCATAATGATCGAGAGCAAAACGGAACTGAGCGAACACTAGTTCGTATTTTGTTTTAATCCGCGACTGTTTTAAAACAGGGAATTTTTGTTTCCATGCCATTTTAGAGATCCTTACTACCAGCTCAAGACTTGTATATCTTTTATAAATTAAGTTACGAGACTGGTATGGTATTGTACGAAAGCACAAGCCTGATCCAGGCAAAGTGCCGCACAGTCAGAGACTGCACGTGGGCCAAGATACTTTCAGGTTGTCCATGCCTAGAAAGATATGAGGAAAAAAGAACTGGAAATGGTAGTGAGACCGCAGCGTGTTTTAGCGTGCAGTTCACTACCGGTGGCCAATCAATTTAGCATGGTGTTAGCCGCACAGCACGATTGCACATCCGTGCAAGTTACGGGACTACTATCTGGTTTCTTAAAAGCACACTATAGAGTAAATTTTCATTTACTCTTCCTACCGTTGCACTATATCCTCAATCCAATGTTCTGAAATAAATTTAAGCCTAGACTGTATGTACTTTATTAACCGTACGACCCATCTCGTTGTCATTTTATTAGCATTTTTCTGTAACGTTAAACACTATATGTATTTTTCACAATCACGCCCATCCCTCTTTGTTAACCTTTCTCAGGTCGCCCAAAAGAAAGGCTTGCCTCATGTGTTTTATTGTCAATTATGGCGGTGGCCTGACTTGCACACGCAACACGAACTCCGCCCCATTCCCACCTGTGAATTTGCATTTCATGCCAAGCGAGACGAAGTGTGCATTAACCCGTACCACTATCGACGAATTGAAAACCCTGGTAAATGGCCAACTTATTATTGTCTAAACTTAATTCCGTTTAAACTATTTCTATTCTGGATTCCCTCTTGTCTTGATGCCTCTACATTTTCCGCCAGCCGAATTCATACTAGATTTGGGGTTAGTTTGTTTTGGGGGCTACTAATTGTAAATAGTTTTCTCTACCGCTCTCGTTCTCTCTCGCCTGCTTTACACAGGAGTCAACATTACCATTCAGGATGCAGTTATTTTTACAACAGGCACTGTGAATTAATTGCTACTCATTCGTAAAAATACTGCCTGACTAACTTATAAAACCTTTTTCTATGCAAAACTCAGGGCTGCAGCTTAATATTCTTGCGTCTACTGTTACCTTTTTAACTGAATCTAATAGCGTAATTGTATACAATCCTCTCTTCACTCCACTGCAATTTGATATCCTGTTTCAGTCAACGAGATGATGTGGCATCCTTAAAACGCTTCCTAACTATCGCAAGCATTTCTCCCAGTCTGTGGCCTCTTGGTCTTAACACCCGTTTGCCGACAAGCATCCAGCATCTATAGAGAACGAATCTCATGTCATGGTTATAGCTATAGGGTATCATGCTTGTCGCAGAGTTCTTGTACTCTCGGTACTGTGTATCTATATGTGTGGTTTTAAAAAGAGTTTCGGGTCCAATAATATATAAAGGTGATCCCTCTTTTCACCAGGTGTTGAAGAACGGCTATACAGTGACGACGGTCTGAGCAAAAAAGGGGCTAGGTGTAGTTATGCAACTACACCAGAGACTCCATTTAATATAACTCAACGTCACAGGGTTAGCATTAGCATGAATACCATTATACCGGTAGTGAGTACCGCGTGCTTAACTGCCATACAATCATGGCACGTTAAAATCCTAAACGGATTGAAAAGGATGGGACATCAAAGTCACTGTACTTGTAGAACATTAGGTGCCGCCACATTCGAAAGAGGTGCCTATATCTCGAATGAAACACGCTTTCAATCAAGTGCTGTGAACAAGTTATGCAAACTACCATAGCACAATTTAATATTAACTTGATAATAATGTTTAACCATCAAGAATCCGGTAAACTAGAATGAAGTTGGTGTCTGAGGTATACGAATAAACCGCTATGATTAAAATCCTGTGTACTTCGTTGTTTTCCTCGTGTAGGTACTTGAAATTTCCATGTTTCGGATGCCCTCTGTAGGCAATCTTACAGTATTTTTAACCACGTGCATCATTTGATTTCTCGATACTAGGGAAGCGTTCGGACCATCCAATCTCCTTTTTTGAATCCGATTGTGTTAGCCGAACTACATTGTTATCATGCTCATACTTTTCTGGACAATTTTGAGTTGATATTTTTTATATTTTTCTTTACTTTATCATTCGCTTGTTTTACTATACCACAGCACCATTCCCGACAATCGATCTTTTCATTCTACCCAAGTTTCAACTCCATTGTTTTATCCCCGAAATCCGTTTAATTATCTGTAGCCACTGTCCATTGTAATAATGCGTCCATCATGTTCACTCACTTTTTATCGACTCGCATCAGCCGTGTACCTTTCGTTTTATTCCTTGTTTCTCTTATCTCTCGCTGTCGTTCCTCATCTCCGTATGCCGCTGACACTCGTTGACCAGACATTGGTGACCTAGATTTTTACGGCTCAACTCGCTTGTTGGTGTGTGTGTGTGTCCATGCGAATGTGCGTCTGTACGGTCACCCCAACACACTGCCCTTTTATCGTCTTGGACCGAAAGTTCATTGTTCCAAGCCAAGGTCATCAGGGGCTTATCACAGCATGGGGTCGATACGGCCGGAATATTGAGAGCCTGGTTGATTTTTTTGTTTTGCAGTCACCCCGAATAAATAGCGTTTGTGGGGAAATGATACATTCCTTTCTCGGATGTGGGTTCCTAGCTATTTTACCAATGTTTTGAGTCATACACGTCTTGCTGTGTTCTAGCTGTGTATGACGTATACGCTTTAACCAGAGATTCGCTGTTCGAATTCCACTGAGACCGCACATTTTCGAAAAAATAAGAAAACACCCTGGTGTATAATGAGCACCGACAACAGTCTGTCTGACTTAATAGTTTGAAACATTGTTTCAAACGTGAGCGATCTTGGAGTGGAGTGGAGTTATTACCGAAGTGGACGATTGTCTTTGGCTGTCGTATCTTCAGGTGCGAACAAGTCCCTGTTGTCAGTCATAAACGGGACATCGTTTCATGATTCATGCTGACATAATTATGAAATCTAACTGGAGCGTCAATATGAATACCTAAATGGCGTCCTACGTTTTACTCAACAAATTAGGTAATGACAGCTTTAGATTTTTCGCGCGGCCTGTTGTCTGCTTGCTTGCGTGGCGTGCATGAAGTCACTGTCACTAATTCAAAATGCACGTAGCACTACATATTGCTGTTGTTGCTTCCGCTTGATGTGACTTCATTTATCTATCACAGTTCTCCCTCCAATCATGGTGCCCCGTAACGCAACTTCAACCGGAAATGGCTCTCTTGGTATGGCTACCGGGGTCCATCGCAATTTGATGGATCCTTCTGTCGAGCGTTTTTCAAATAGTTCTCGCTTTTCACACGGTTACACGGCTGCAATGCATCACCATTCTTATTCCTCTGTTCATCCTCCCTCCCATCTAATGCGCGGTCATCATGGGTTAGGAGCAGAGCCCATGATTCTTGGTGATGACTCTGGTACCGGACTTCCTCCAAACAGCTTGGCGGCTTTGCTCGTACCGCCAATCAAGCAGCCACGCCAGCATTTGGCAACTGATGCCGTCACTGCAGCTTCGTTATCTCGTGGTCTTGTCGATGAATTCGGTACCGTGGGGCGTTCTTTACTGGGCGAAAATTCAGTAGGATCCCACCCACCTTGTGTGAGTTTGCGTGAGGTATGTTCTCAGGAACAAATTTTGATCTATTCCGTTTTGTTGTATTTCCATTTGCATACTTGACATATCGCTTCTTTTTTAGAATCAAGAAAATGCAACTCTTGGTGGCACCCCGAATCTGGTCCACACACCCTCTCCTGGAACTCCTCATAGCCATAGCTATTCATCTCTCGTATTGGGTCGTGGTCCCAACAGCGATTCTCAGGACTATGTGCTTCACCAAAGCCTTTCTGGTTCAGGTGTAAATCACGCTCAGGTATCCAGCAATTCTTCCAGCAGGTGAGTTTATAGGGCTTGCTCTCATATAAATTTCAGGGCCGCCTTTTCGCGCAGCTGATTAAGTTTTCATGTTGTTCACTAGCCTGCGGCCAATCGGTGTGGACGAGTATCCATCTGGTTCTGTAAACTCCAACAATACAGAAGAAGCAACCAGTGATGTACAATACAGGATGGGCCACGTTGCCGTAAGCGATGCCATGGTCAACTATTCACAAAAGCAATACGCCTCGTCAATATCCTCGTCTACCACCCACAAGGCATCAAGCATTTGTGGTCCTGGGCAAACCGGCAGCCTGCCAGATACACTATCCTCGCCAGATGAAAATTGTATTAGCGAGGATGACAACATGGATCTTGGTATCGGTAAGTTTTGACTCCTAGTTTTCTAAGGCAAAGAATTTTAGTTAAACCGGCAATTTATTTATTGGCATCTTACTACTACGTGGTATTCCTTGACATCCGAGCGGCATTCGATTCAATCGATCGCGAAAGTCTTTGGAACTGTCTGCTGAGACATGGAGTCTCCGAGAAGTATGTTTGGATCTTGAAAGTATTATATTGCCAAACTTCGGGAAGGGTTCGAGCTGCCTCATCTCGCCTTTCCTTTTTAGCTTGGCTATCGACGATGTAAGGCTTTAGCTGGTCTGGTGGGCGCAGGTGTTGAACTTCTGCCGCGCGAGAGAGCTACCGATCTAGAGTATGCGGATGACATCGCACTTATTGGAGATGACCCTCATATAATGCAACAAGCCCTGGACCGCCTGGCACTTGAAGCTTCAAGGTATGGCATGTGCTTTGCACCTAACAAGTGTAAAACACTTACCCAGGATTGGAGCGGCTCTCTTCCAAACTTAATTGTGTGCGATGTCAATATTGAATTGGTCGACAGCTTTGTTTACCTTGGCAGTTGTGTCGAGAACGAGATCTCACATCGTGTTCTCAAAGCGGGTGCAGCGTTTGCTAACCTTCGCCACTTGTGGCGTCTCCGCGATGTTTCACTCCATACTAAAGTCCGAGTGTACAACGCAGTGGTGCGTGCTACACTACTTTATGGTTACGAAACCTGGTCTATCCGAGCGGAAGATATCCGTTGGCTTTCTGTTTTTGACACCCGTTGCCTGCGTAAGATTGCTCGCATTCGGTGGAAGCATGGCGTTACAAATATAGATGTCTGCAAGCGGGTGTTAGGACCAGGTGGCCACGAACTGAGAGAAATGCTGGTGCTTGCTCATTTGCGATGGTTTGGACATGTTTTAAGAATGCATCCTCACCGTTTACCGTACCGCGCTTTATTCGCAGAGTCTGGCAGAAGCTGGGAGAAACGATCGGGTGGCCAGTCCATGACGTAGCACGTTGTGATGAAACTCACCGTAGCGCTAGGCTCAGTTAGGCGTATTTGTTTGCCTGGGTGGGTTCCAAAAGCTACACCTAATAGTTTGCTGGAAACCTTACGAGATATGGCTTCAAATCGAAGTCAGTGGCGGCAGTGTATTTTATTATGTGCCACAATTTTTTATCCGGTAGTATTTTATAAAAAACAAAAAATCAAAATCGCGTGCAGTGAAACTACAATAACAAGCTGCTTTTTGCGCATTTGCTCTTGCATATTCCGCTATTCTGCTTTTCCTGCTTCATATTACCTGGTACTTTGTGCGGCTCCAGACTTGTGCTTTATGATGATAATGATGATGACGTGACAAAAGATGATTTTCGAGATTTGCTAATGATTGTGGACAACCTTACAAAGGTAAATTGTCCGTATGCAATAAAATCACAATCCCGGAATCGGGTCAAATCCTGCACGGTCACTTTTGAGTTTAGTTATGTTCATTGTTTCATCACCAGATACCACCTGTAATATTAATCTGACTCTCCTATTTATACCACTATTAAAACGAGCTTCTACATTAACAATTTTAGTACAGCCATATAGCTAGGTTTTCCACACACCGAAAGCATTTACGTTGTTACCCTACACCTTTATAGCGATCAGTGCTCTAGAGTCGCTGTTTTACTGCTGTCGGTTTATCGCTTCACATGTATTTTTCCGGAGGTCATCATCATGGGTAGCATGTACCAAGTGCTTAACTGTTATACAACTATGAAAAATGAAATCCTAAAAGATGGGGACTTAAAACGCTACAAACTTTATAGAAGACTAAGCAAAAACAAACCGGGATGAGGTGGCTACACTTGGAATGGAACATGCATTCGATCAAGTTTCGTGATCCAGTATGGTATGAAAGCACAAACCTTATCCAGGCCAAGTGCCGCACAGTCACAGACTGCACGTGGGGTAATATACTGTCAGGTTGCCCAGACCTAAGCAGATATGAGGGGGTAAATAGATATAGGAATAGAAATGGTAGTGAGACTCCAGCGTGTTTCAGCATGCAGCTCTCATCCTTTGGCCAATCAATTTTGCACGATGTTAGCCGCACGGCACATAAATGTTGCACGATTACACACCCGTGCATGCTAACTTCCTTGTTGTTGTCACTATCATTCACCATAAGCGTTCTTCTTCACTCTAGTTGACAACACTTAACGTTGAACAAACAACCCACGCATATGCTTAGTTCCAGATCGTTACTGAACAATGTTTCGGGACATATCCTGAAGTGTAACTAACCACTGCTAGAAAGACGTGCTGCGCCGACTTTGGAAAGGTTGTTAGTTAGAGTCTTTAGCTGCCTGTGCCGTGACTTTTTGGCCGCCATGAGATTTACGCACCGTTTATGTGTCATTTTGTGTTGATTTTTGTCCTGCTATGGTTCGCCACCACCAGCTGTGAACTATGACCTGAAAGATCATTTAGTCAAAATATTCATTTGCATGCTTTTCCGTCACACACACACACCCCACGACCGGTTTCGTGCTGTTTGCACTCATCAGGTAGGGACAGTAAGATCAGGATCCGCATGCATGTTTCATTGTTGTGCCACTGAGCGCGCTTTTTTCTTGCCGATGGAAATTTTTTCCATTTCCTGTCAAATATTCTAAATAATAACCCGTTAGCATATATGCTTAGCAGGAAACATCGTGGTTCACTGGAAATTGGCTTCGCATCTTTTTTATGCCTTTGAAACAGGCACTCGAAGCTATATATAGTGATTTCGCGTCGTTAGATCCGAAAGTGATTCGCGTATTTCTAAAACGCTCCTTAACTGTGCTGTAGTTATAAATGGACTGTATTTCAAAGGTACCCACATAGAATCAAAGCTTCCGATAACTGCTGTTTCCTCTGTAGTGTACGTGTCAGCTGGTACTATTGAATGCGCAACGATATAGAAAGGCAGCTCATCCTAGTTAAATTGCTTTTGCATGTGCCTTTGTTGAGCCTTATTATGTTGATGGGACTTATGAAGCTTTTTACTCCAGCACACCCTGGGGGCTATGCAATCTCACTAGTCCTACACGTGCGGTTCCTGCTTGCTTTATGCTTTCTATATTATGCAATTCATTTTCTCTCGGATTCGTTTGTGTGCCCCATTTTTCCACGTTTTCTTTTTTCTAGTTTTGTTTCCGACTTGTTTATCTTCGCAACCGCAGCTAAACTTTCGGCAACTGTTCCTTATTGATCGCGAACGAACGAACGCGCGCACGATGCGAAATGTGCCTTTGTCGTGTTAACTGTTGTGCTTGCACATGCACATGCGTTCAATAGTTTCTTAAGCCTATCCACGCTTTATTTGTTTATTGCTCGGACGGTGTAATCCCATCTGGTGCCTCTTAGGGATACCAAAATCTCACAATTTATGCACTGTTTTCATTCAACTTTATATTATCCCTGTCTACTTGCAACCCCTTTTTCATTGTTAGGGTGGAGCGTCATTTGCTAAAATATGGCGAGCAGGTAATAACATTTAGCTCGTAACTTTTTAACAAAACCTTATTATTCTGACTGCTGGTTTATCGCTTACCTGCCAGCCTGACGCTGAATACCTAATGGCAATGGCGTAACGTGGATTAGAAGTAGAAAATGCACGATAACGAGTTATTTTCAATCGATTGGACTATGTTTGGGACGATCGTGTATTCATAATTAAAAGAAATTTGAGTGCAATCGGTTAGAGCAGGTTTTGGGTAACGTTTCACTTCTGACACCAATGCTTTATCAGACCAAGTGTGATAGTCAGGAGAGGGAACATGACTAATTTATTCTGTCGTTCGTCGTTATCTCAGTGACCGCAAAATTTTGCTCAGTTGATTGACTAAATCGAGTCTAACGCCAGCCGGTTACCATTTTTTGTCATTGTTCTCGTAATGAACAACGTTATAGGATTAATTACCCCTACCCCGAGTTTCATCTTTCCCCTTATCCAGACATGTTCAATGACGTACTGATTGACGGCACCGAAATGACTTCTGTTGCGTACCAAGAACCGGAGTACTGGTGCTCCATTTACTATTATGAAATGAATATGCGTGTGGGTGATACGTTCCATTGTTCTAGCCCATGTCTTACCGTGGATGGTTTCACGGATCCGAATCGGCACAACCGTTTCTGTCTCGGTCTTTTGTCCAACGTGAATCGTGGACGGCAAATTGAGCTGACGCGTCGTCACATTGGTATGTTCTGGTTGGTTGTTAAAACTGACCGTCTCATTTATCTCCCATCATTGTTCTGATATCCACTTCCGGATTATGTCCACTCGAGATAGAGATAGCGAGAGTGCTTGTACCTTGTACCCTTTCCGTCGCTCGGCGAGGGCAAAAGCATAAGCTATGCTGCGCTGCGCTGTCAGCTACCTAGGTGTGACTAAGAGAAATGGCATTTTGACCTTGTTGTAACCCGCTACTACATTCCGTTGTCATTAACAGCATTCCAAACGGTTAAGCTGTCTGGTCAATGTCAAAAGGACATGGCGTGTTTGTTGTGCTTATGTCTTCTTCGCTGTGTAGTTGAATTTGATCAATTAACACCGAGGTTGGACGAGTCGCATTTTTCGCTCCAGATGTCCGCAATCAATTAATCATTTTTCTCAATCGAATACAAATATCTTTGGACACATTTTTGTTTGTTTCGGATTGTCGGTAAAACGAAGTTATACTCCTGCTGGGAAACTCTCGTGGTGTATCGGCAGCAGGAGTTTTTTGCTCGGTTTTAGGTTCTATTTGTTGCTCATATGAATGCCGCTTTTCAACGTTCTGCTTTTTTAATTGCGGACCTGGTTTGTAATCTTTTGAGGAGGGATAACAGTCCCCGTATAAAGTGCTGTCTGCAGTTACACTTCTAAATTTTCGATTCAATTTTAATGGTCTAAAAAGCATATAGCTTTACAAAAAACCACAGAATAATATGGTAACAACGAATAATATAACAAGCAAAAATGGGATTAGTTTGCTTACTGGGCAGTTCAAGAATCAATTAAAAATCCAAAGGGCAGAAATTGTTTTCGATTGGTGGGATAACAAATGTGGATGCATGGTGTTAAGATGTATAGTTTTCTTCGATGCACGGGTTTATGGTCAAAAAGGCATCAAGGCTTCTCTTGAAAGTTTGCTGATTCGGTGAGTTTACAACATAATCTGGCAGATTGTTCCTACTTGGAACAAACTCGCACGGCAAAAAATGTCGTCTGCAGTTGAATCTCGAGTGAGGGACAGTTAAAGTAAATGTGTGAGCTCTTGTATTATGCGAGCTCCGTAGATTCAATAAGCGTTGTGGAGGGTGATTTTCGGTATTCAAAATATTGTAAACCAGAATCAAATCCCCTCGGAGACGACGTCGTGGATAATCAAACAAATTTAGCGTTTTGATTCGCTCATTGTATGGTTTCCGGCTGAGTTCGGTGACAAGTTTGGTATCTCGTGAATGAGTGTTTGAACATTCTCGTGTTGCCTAGTCCACAAGATGTATTTTTGTGCTGCAAGCTCCCGCGAAATTGCCTTACGTTAGTAGCATCAATTCATTTTCTCCAGAGCCGTAGACTGTTTACTGGAGACGATCCCTTCTGTCTACCAATACAACACTTGTCAAATCGTTTCCTCGTACTCATTCACAAATTCCATGATATCATCCACAGTGCATCCGCATAATAAGCGTCGGATGCTCGAATGTGTTGTACACATTCTGTCTCTATCTATACCCGATGGAGACGTTTTTATTAACCACACTTTTTTGTTCTCGTATCTGGTACTGTCTACTCAACCGATAGACTCCTAAGCCACTCATTCACCTTTCCATTCCCAGTGTTCATACATTGTGAAACGTATTTTTAACGGTCATTTATTAAGATACTCACTGGTTTTTCACTGTTTGCCGTTATCAGGTAGAGTCGGTAAACTTAGAAGCGATTTTTAATCAAATTAGCACAGTCAACCCTCGGATTTGTACTGATTTGTAGGCCTAGCTAAACCTCGGGTTCCGTCCATCGATCAATTTGTTTTTGCAGCATTTCAATCTCCTATTTTTGCTCTCAAAAATACAACATCGATTTGCTCATTTATCATTTGTCACCCATTCACCAAAACAAGCGTTATACCCGGTTGTTGTTTTTTGCTTACATGTCTGGTTAGTTGTATCCGATCAGTTTTCCATCTTCTTATCAACTTGTGAGATCTGAGCGGATGGTGGCTGTATTTGGCGTTGAGTGTGATCATTTTCAGATCGAAGTGTACTGCTCGTTGTCGTAGATGGGTTTTGTTTCGTGCTTTTTGCATTATTGTTGAATTTCTGAGTTCATTTAAAGTGAAATATTGGTTTCATGATTAAAGTAACGGGTATGTCGTGTTAATAACTTTTTGGTAGAGAAATTACAAAGTATCCCTTTAGGATAGCACGACTCCTTTTGTAGCTGTCACTTCCTCTCTAGTTGATGCTGCTTCGTAAGCAGCTATCCATTGTGATCTCACATCAGTGAAACATTAATAAACGATAATGATGGTATGTTTTGTTTGAACACGTGTGCGTATGTGCAATCGGTCCGAGCATTTTGGGGAAACGTTTCAGCTGTGACACAGAAGCTTCGCCAGACCAATGTGATAAGCAGAATCTTAAACGAGGCGTCCATACGTGTAAGATATACGAAAGGGAAGACCATGCGTTTGTCCCTGAAACTTTCGTCAAGTGTTACCAACACCATCTACAGAATCGAATTTAAGGACTGCTGTGGTATTTACATAGGGCAGACTTCTAGCGATCTGTATACTGGAATCGGCGACATAAGTGCATATACATGAATACATGAATATATATTGCATTGACCAGGGGTCCTCTAGTAATTGAACAAGTCTGGCACTTGTATTTGGCAAATTTTTTTCTAAAAACAGCCACTTCCTTCCATGAAGCCTGTCGAGCAAATTTTATCTTCAATGGGCTTCGTCTTCCAGACAGGATAGGTCCCCCTCCAGTAACCTTATTCAATTCATGCAACCTCAGAGCTTATTGGAAAAATGTTGATGAAGTTGCCTTGAAAGCTTTCCTGTATCACTGGGTCATGATTTTTGGCTTCACCTTCACATTCTTTGTGTCTTGCTCTCATACTTGCAATGTACACAAATGAAGCCTAGTTACCTGGATAGAACAACAGTTTTTTTCGTTCGTGTGCCACACTTTTCTTACCGCCAATCTGTTGATCACTATTCTCTCGTTATACACAATGTTTAACCCTTTCAGGTTGGATGTAACCTTTTGGTTACATGAACTTCGCAAGTCATTTTAAGCTAATTCTAACTGAATTTTCCGAATTTTTTTGCACGGCGGCATACAGAATTTTGTCAACTGCAGGGTGGTTTTCTTCTTTGTTCGCAATCATCATTGACTTGTCCACAGTGAAAGAGAAAGTATGTGCTGGTACGGGTTTCGAACGTATCCTCACAATTCGCAGTTTTGTGAGCCGAATAAAAATCGTGTGAAAGTCTCAGTTATTATAAATTTTGTTCCAGTATAAACTTAGTCATGCCTACAAAGACATTATGTAAAAAAAATTGGAATAAATCAGAAAATCTTCGAAATGCGTTGAGTTTAAATAGATGTAACCTTTATGTTACATCCGGCAGAAGTCACCAAAATCGTACAGGCCTGTTGGAAGTGTCTCACGACCGTGTAGAGCTCAATGTTTCCATGGCAGATCGCACGATCGATAACTGCGGACACTTACCCATACGCCCACGACCCAGATCTCCTCTGATAGGCATCCATGGTGACCTTTAGTTTACCAAACCAAAATTTATGCAATGCAGACCGCTGGAAAAGAGTTGCGAATTCACAATACGGATATGAGAACCTTCGTGGGGATCACACTCCTAACTGGTATAATCAAAGTTCCTAGTTATCGAACTTACAGGAAAAAAGGCTTAAGCCTCAAAGCAGTTTCGAGTAATATGAGTCGAGACAGATATGAGGAGATAAAGCGCTATCTTCACTTTAATGATAACAATTTGCAGAAGGAAGATGGCAACAAAGATGACAAACTATTCAAAATTCGACCAATTATGGATTCCATCAAATCGAAATGTCAGAAACTTCCACAAGAAGAACATCAAGCCGTGGATGAACAAATCATTCCTACCAAAGCGCATATCTCCTTAAAACAATACAATCCAAGAAAGCCACATAAATGGGGGTATAAAGTCATATCTAGAGCAGGATCGAGTGGCCTTATTTATGACTTCGAGATTTATACGGGGAAGGATCGGAAGAAGGAAGATGTCGAAGTTGGAGTGTCATCAACCTACGCACTTCGGCTTGCTGAAGGTATACCCAAGCACAAGAACTACAAGTTATTTTATGATAACTGGTTCTCTTCATTGGGCTTATCAAGGAAGCTACAGGAATCTGGTATTCTCAATGTGTCTACCGTCAGGGTGAACAGGCTGAAAAGATGTATACTGAAGAATGATAAACTGCTACAAAAAGATGGGAGAGGAAGTTACGACTTCAGAGTTGAAATCAATAGTAATATAATAGCTGTGAAGTGGTTTGACAACAAACTAATTCACCTACTTTCTTCATATGCGGGAATAGAACCGGCTGATACAGTGATGAGATGGGATCGAAAACAGAAGTCATATGTAGAAGTTGGTAGACCTTTCGTTGTAAAAGAATATAACAAATTCATGGGGGGAGTCGATTTGTGCAATATGCTGATCGAACTTTATCGTACCGATTTCAAGTCGAAGAAATGGTACATGAGGATTTTTTCTATCTGTTAGATCTGAGTGTGGTAAATGCTTGGTTGTTATACCGAAGGACCTGTGATTTCATGAGTTCAACAGGAATGTGTCTCTCTGACTTCAAAGAAGACATAGCAATCGCTCTAATGACTCCGCCCGTAACTCCAAGAGGAAGGCCAAGGTCTACAACAGACATGCAGCAACCGGCACAGAAGATGAGGAAAATCTCTTGCCCAGTGAATTCAGTCCGTTTCGACAACGTTGGACATTTTCCGCTCATCTCGAAAACCCGGAAGAGATGCAAGCACTGTGTAAAAGGATTGACTAAAGTGAGGTGTCAAAAATGCGATGTAGCTCTGTGTCTAACCTACGACAAAACATGTTATAGAGGCTATCACACAAAAGTACAATGCAGTGCCATAAGAAAATGACGCCTGAAAATGGATGACTTCTGCCGGATGTAACCAATTGGTTACATTTTGTTATTTTCTCAATTATGTGAATATCACAAACTTTTTATATTATTTGTGTTATTTCACCCCTGGGCAACTCGTTTCCGAAGAAAAAATATTTTATTTCGGGTTAGAAAATAATTCAGGCATGAAAGGGTTAATGTTGTCTTAGTCCCCTTTGCACACGCTGTGACCTCTGCCTACTGTTGATGAGAGTTTTAGACGAGAGTTCAATTGAGACACGAGTAACGGTAGTGTATACGGGTACGTATTCGCACATGCGTTTCTCATTAGTCTCAATCAGCAGTTATGCTTATATTGTTGTATCGTGGGGCCTTCAAATCGACCGTGCATAAAATTAATTTCTCCACACGTGTTTCGGCTTTTTTCGTTAAACGCTAACGCTATCTGTGGGTCAAATGCATCCTTTTTTTCGTATCAACTGAAGCCAATTTTAGTCGTGCAAATTTTAACGAATTACGAGATACCGGGAATTGTTGCTAAACTTTGGTTACCGCATTTGTATGTATGTATGTATAAAATCACAAGCCTGATCCAGGCAAAGTGCCGCACAGTCGAGAACTGCACGTGGGCTAAGATACTGTCAGGTTGCCCAGGCCTAGACAGATATTGGAAAGGAAAATAGCAATCGCAGTGAGACTTCAGCGTGTATTCGCATGCAGCTCACTACCGGTGGCAAATCTTTTTAGTACGGTGTTAGCTGTACAGCACATTTGCTAATAAACGGGATCATATGTGGATGGTATCAATCAACATGGACAAGAAATATCGTTCAGTCTACAAATTGTAACTTGATGTCGGCACCTGCTCGTCATTTTTTTAATTTTTTGGTGAAATTATTGTAATTGCTGAAAAGCGATTGAAGCCAATTTCTTCTTCTTCTACTCCTCGTTCATTTTGACCAAGTGGGTATGCAGGCCTTGTCATGGATGCCGTCTCTCGTAATCAATAACCCACAGATTCCGTTTATCCCCTTGGGTCGTAATAAATTATGTAAAGGATTGTTCGCGATGTGACAAGCCGTGCTTATTGACTTTACTTACTCATTTTGTATGCCACATAGTATCGCTGCCACCCATCACATGATGTCGAACTCAATATAAACGTCCATTGCGTATAACGCTAACTTGCTGCAAATATTTCGAAATCCGATCCAACTGAACCTTTTCACTGTGGTGACATTTAGGTTTGTTTTTCTATCCATTAGTGTTCCAGCAGCAAGTGATTCCAACTCTCGCTTGTTTACCAACCGTGGGTTTGCTCGAGACAATTGTTTTCAACTTTATTCGAGTGGGATAGCTTTAAATCTTTCGAAAATTTTCTTATTATTCAATATTTTTAATATTTGATTTGAATAGAGATGTCATTTTTATAGTGGTGTGTGGACGAAATGCTGCTAGACAGGAGAACAGTCAAGTTAGCTAAAGATCCGTACTCAAAGTGCCCGAAGTCACCCAACGGCCATTTTGACGAAAAGGTTCAGGATACTCACTCACTCAGTCCTCTCCGTGCCGGGTGGCACATGAGGCGAAGACAACCCCACGCAAGTGGTTCCGGTCTGCCGCTGCTTCCGTTGCCGTCTGCACCGTGAATCCTTGTGCATGTAGTTCGTGTTCAAACGTTCTGCGCCAAGTTTCCTTGGGCGGTTCCCTTTTTCGTTTACCTTGCGGAAGCCAGTGAATGGCTACCTTCGTATGCGAACTGGGATCCATCCTGCAGACATGACCGAACCACTCCTGTGATGTTTGCCTCTTTTCTGCTCACTTATTGCCTTGGAATGCATCAAACAACTAATTTTCCCTTTTTAAACAACGTTCTTGAGGTTTTGAAGCGGCGTTAGTCAACTGAATCTCCCGGTTCAATGAAACATTTGACGGCTAGTGATCTAATTCACCAGATCTTTTTACTACCTTTACAGGATATCTGTTTAACTTTCGTTTAGTCTAGTCGCTACGCGATGTGCGTGACAGATTATTTATTTTAACAAATGTTTCATTTTGTGGCCACGAACTCATCTTGATTTTAATTTCCCCGATTCTCTCGCCGAATTAATAGTATTTGCTCACATGACGTTGCTAGTCTTCCCACATTTTTCACTTGCATCGACCCAGATGCCTGGGGAGCAATTTCTCTATCTGCATGAAATTTCCATTTACACTTCCCGTTCATGTTCGTCCTCTGCTCCACCAATCATTACATATTCACTACTGCTCTTCCACTCTTGTGCGTCCGTGCCTTGCTTATTCCACCCACATACGTCGCGATCCACTTCACCGGTCCCTACCCAATTTGATCGATTTTGTTTTCCACATCAATCTTCCTCAAATTCATCCCCTCACATCTATGTTGCTTTGTTTACTTCTCAGGTCGAGGGGTCAAACTCTACTATATCGGAGGCGAGGTATTTGCCGAATGCCTGAGCGACAGCGCAATTTTTGTCCAATCGCCCAATTGCAATCACATGTACAATTGGCATTTGGCCACTGTTTGTAAAATTCCACCCGGGTGCAATTTGAAAATATTCAACAACCAAGAATTCGCCAATCTATTAACCGAGAATGTAACACGCGGCTTTGAGGCAGTCTACTCTCTGACCAACATGTGCACCATCCGAATGAGTTTTGTCAAAGGTTGGGGTGCAGACTATCGGTAAGATTTGAACCCATTCTGTCTTTCGTTTTCCATATACGGTATTGCTGTTCGGTAGTAATGTTGATATAGAGAAGCAGATCAACCTGCTTAGGTTACGCTGGTTGGGTCACGTTTTACGGATGCCGGACCACCGACTTCCGAAACAGATTCTTTTTGCGACACCACATCCAGATTGGCGTAAATCTCGGGGTGGCCAAACCGTCACATGGCATAAGCAGTTAAAAACCCTTACTAGCAACCTTTCCAAAGTCGGCGCAGCGCGTCTTCCTGGCTGGTGTCCCCGCGATCAGATATCGCAATGGCTAGTTACGCTTCAGGATATGTCCGAAACCGTGTTCAATGGCGGTCTTGCACTAAGCATCTTCTTGGAGTGCTTGCTTAACCTAGTATGTTATCAAGCGAAGTGACGAGAGAAGCTTGTTATGATGCATGACAGTGAAAGTTGCAAGGAAGCTGCCATGCTGATGTCGCTCTACTCGTTCACGAAACTTGTTTGAATGCATTTTCCATTGGAGGTGTAGGCACCTCTATCCCGTTTGTTTGTGCTTACTCTTCTATAGAATCGGTAGCTATTTAAGTTTCACCCTTCCCCATCTTTTAGAATTTTACTTTTTCATGGTTGTGTGGCAGTTAAGCATTCGGTACGCGCTACTGGTGTAATGCTGTCTAAGATGATGATGATGATGATACGGTATTGCACCACTACACGGAAATGAGATTGTACAAGGAAAACTGCATATGATTTGTTTTTCGCTCCCCGCAATCAGGTTTGCTACCTTGGGATTGGCTAAATCGGGATAACAGTAAACCACAACTGCTCGTCATCATCATCCTATCTCGGTGTGTTGCGAACTCGAAATCAGATCCATTTTGTATTCTGTGCGATGTGTTCTTGTTGCCAATGTGCAGCAGAATCCGTCCGTTTTCAAGGTCATCGGAACCTGTCATGGTCGATACTCATCTGTCCATTAAGCAGGTTTATTCGATCGCGCTTAGTAGTGGTAGTGGTACCTCTAGGTGGATTGGCGATCACGGTACGACATGTGCACGCGTGATGCAATCATGTGGTTTGTTACTAGTATGCTCGTGGTAACGGATGAATGATTGGCTTTGCTAGTTTGTTTGATTGATTGATCGCATTAACAATATGCTAATGTTCATCTGATTACCAAAAATATTCGTGCCATTGCGCACTTGTGCTATTGTATCGCTTTCGAATATTTTAAACTTATCATTAGCGCCATCATGCTTACTTGATTTTGTTGTTGTTAGTCATTATCAGTTGGAGGCAGTAAGATTTGGTTCAGTGAGCCTTGCAGTAATCAACGTGTTAAGCAACGTTAGCCGTTGAAGCCACTGTTACATAGTGTTCGTACAATGCATCACAATGTTCAAATGCAGAATCACGGAGTGATTCCTGGTCAAGCGCTCAAGACGCTTATAAAAGACCAATGTAAGGTGTTATACGGATGTGCAATCGTGCAGCAGCACCGGTAGTGAGCTGCATGCAGAAACACGCCGGAGTCTCACTACCGTTTCTGTTCTCATTCTTCTATCTGTCTAGACCTGAGCTGCCTAACAGTATTGTAACCCATCTGCAGTCTGTGACTAAGAAGCACTTTGCCGGCTTGTGATTTCATTTATACATACATAAGCTGTTGCTCAAATCCCCAAAAGCCCAGTTGCTCCAAAGTCTTACTTTGTTTACCACACTTCCACGGTTACAAGGCTCGCTGAACCCAATCTAACTGTCCCACCTGAACAGCCAGAAACCGGTTATGGAGTACACGTGCTGGGAATATCAGCAGTGCATTACATTTTCTATAATCTCTTTGTGTCGTTATCAAAGTTTCGGTATTGTATAGTATGAAAGCACAAGCCTGATTTAGGTAAAGTGCCGCACAGTCAGACTGTACATGGGCTAAGATACTGTCAGGTTGCCCAGGCCTAAACAGATATGAGAAAGAAAATAGAACAGGAAATGGTAGTGAGACTCCAGCCTGTTTCAGCATGCAGCTCACTACCTGTGGCCAATCAATTTAGCACGGTGTTAGCCGCACAGCACCCAAGTACTGTACGATTGCACATACGTGCAAGTTTCGGAGCAGTGCATGTGTTTGGTGGCGAGGATGCATGGAAACCCTTACTTTGCAGTCTACATCCGTCGGAAGCTATCAACCTTGCTTTAGTTTAGACCAATTAGTCATTCTGAGACACCGGGTGATGATCGCGTTTTTACATAAGGCTTATTTCACGCTGGGGTATGCAACGTGGCATGTTCCACATGCTTGCCATATGTATGTATGTATGAAACAGACAATAACGAATGTCACTTTTTTGGAGCGGAGCGAAGTGCGAAGCGAATTTTCGAAGTGCCCTAACTGCCCTTCGCAATGGCGAATAGTATCAAAGCGAATATCCGAAGTGCACTTCGCAACTTCGCTTCGCTTTAAATCCCAAAGCGAAGTATTCGTTATTGTCTGGTATGAAAGCACAAGCCTGATCCAGGCGAAGTGCCGTACAATCAGTGACTGCATATGGGCTGAGATGCTGTCAGGTTGACCTGGCCTAGACAAATGCTTGCCATATACTTAATATGGTTCTTGTTTATCATAATAATTTCAAGTGGATTTTGTATACTTGTTTGACTTTTGTACTTGGAACCAAACGTTTTTCCCACAATGTAGTACTGGTTTTTGTTTCTATAAACCACTTTGTATTAAATCACAAGGCTAGTTCGGGTAATGTGCTGCGAAGTAATAAAATGCATGTGAAGCTAAGATGTTGTCATGACCCAGACATGTATAAGAAAGGAAAATGACAATGAGACTCCAGCATGTATCTGCGGGCGGGGCAGTATTTTTTGGTGCGACTATCTCCTCCTGGAGGATGAGTCGGCTTTAATGAAGATTCTTGGGAATTTTGGTACAAAGCAGCGTCCCCAGCACCACTCGGCGTTTGTTCGAGTCAGCTTCTCTAGCCTTTGCACAACCAATTACAACCTGCAAGGCAACAGGGAGTTGCACCAACTAACCTTCTGCCAGACTCTGTTTCAGATTTGTCCTCAGGGTTTTCTCCCGAAGCCGTTCACGCGATCGGGTATCTCGCAAGGCAGCGGAGGTTTAAAATCAGGGTTTTCCTTCTCGTAGATGAAATGCCCTCCCAGGCTAACGAGCTCCATCTGCCCGAAGGAAACTGGTTTTCATGCGTCAGTCACTCGCCCTCGCCCCTTCTCCTGTTGGTAGAAGCAATTCCGCCGGGCTCGAGGAGCCACTCGTGCACGCCAGAAGCTGGACTTGGTTGTCAGAGGCTATTTGAGATGCATTTTATAAACAGTGGGAGCTTATCCCCACTGCCACCCCGGCTATGACAACCTTTGGAACCTTTCGACAGGGCAGTACCGGTGGCTGATCAATAATTCTGTTATCCAGGCCGTGTACTACCTCATCGTCAGAACAGTTGCATCGGTTCCTTAAAAGTTCGGCTGAGCGGATGATTAAACTTATGAAAGTTATCCACTTTGAGATTAGATCTAGGTAATAACAGCACAGACCACCAAACTCGCGAATTAGTAAAGCAAAAAGGAGTTTGAAATTCGTCAAGTTTCATTTAATGACGTATTTCTTCCTTCCAGACGGCAAACTGTGACTAGTACCCCTTGTTGGATCGAAATTCATCTAAACGGACCACTTCAGTGGCTCGACCGTGTCCTCAGCCAGATGGGTTCTCCAGACCATCCGTGCACCTCAGTGAGCTAGATCGCTTGAATGTGCGTACATCCACGGTCGCTTTATCTGTGTTTCCGTGTTTCATCACACACTGCTATAACCTCGTTTTGTTCTGTTTTGAGTTTGAAGCGACGTTGCCTATTCCTCTTCGATCCTGGTGTTCACATTTCTTTCTCTTGTCCGATATTTGGGTTGCTTATCTTCGTACCAACGTCTTTCGTGTCGCTCTCTATTCCGATCTCGCTCTTTTATGTGCGTGTGTGTCTGTCCTTAGCTTAGTCGTTCGCATACCTCTGCGCTCGTTCTGTTTGTCGTTTGTTTCATCATCTTCATTATTGCACGGAAACAAATTTATTTCCCATGAGCGTGCTTGCTTCTGTTTGTGTGTGTTCGCACCTAGAAGATCGATATCTGCCCCTTTTGATCTTCCTACTATGCACCATCTCGGGGACGAATGATCGATTTTTTTATCTACGCATCTTCTCGAGCAATTTCTTTTCCATTCCTTGTTATCGCTCTTCTACATTTTGTTATGTGGATTGTAAAAATAAGCATTTGAAACTATCGGTTTTTGTTTCGGTGTGACATTCTCTTCAACCTATCGACAAAACTTGAGTCCCTTAGGCCGTATACTGCAAGTTCTCTGTTTTCACCTACATGCAAATAGAGTGAATTTTCAAAGATCGTGCTATTCATCTGTCCGTCATCACCCCGTGCCACGCTTTTTTATGCTACCGAACTTTCATCCAACGACTTCCTTCCTTCACCCACATCGCCTGTGTTCTTGCCTCGTTGCAGTGTGACGGATTTGATTTTGGCTCAGGTGTCAGTAATCATTCAATTTTGTGATTATTTACTAGTTGTTCTGCAGCTCAGGCAGCCCGTGTACCTCCTTTTGTATCCTTCATCTTATGAACGACTAGTGTTTATTTGAATCATTGACCGTTAGTGTTCAGGTATTCGTTGTCCATGTCGTTCACCTTCCCGTCCCCAAAGGCGCAACGTGGCACGTTGCGTTTGTTTTCTTGCCATTTTTCACTTTTGTCGGCAAATTCTTGCTATGATTGGTATTTCCACCACTTGTTGTATTCATCTCTGACTCTTATAGACGATTTTATTGACGGTACTACGCTGCGTTCTTCGTGGTTTATTTGGGTTGGGGATTTGGTAAACTATGCTAGCCGAGCATCAATTAATAGTCTTCCTGATCACATGAAACTTAATATGGGTATTGCTGGGATAGTTTGAAGACGTCTAGGTGATGTATGGGAGCATCCCACTAACGTTGAACTCCAGGATACTTCTGAACTCGAATTCACTTTGGGTCGGTATATTTACGTTCACCGAACAGAAAAGATTATGGCACCGAAAACTGGCATGGGACTGTCATGCCCAAGTCGGTCTACTCGATCGCAAAACATGATGGAGGGCGTATTTTATTCAAATTGTGTGTACCTTGTCCAATGTGATTGTTGTTGTTAGCCTCCTTCGGTCGATGTTAACCATGGATGTACACCACAAGCGCATGATGGTTTCATGCTCCGCAGATTTTAGGATGACTAAACAGACCGATTCGGAAGAGACAACCTCTCCCGCAACGCTCACGGCGGTAGGCAGTACTCAGGCGATCGGCGGCGTGATATGCGTTCAGCAGCCAAGAGCTGTATCTGCTTTTCCCCATCTTGGACATGACGCTTTACACAATGCCTCCAAAGTGAGCAAGTACTTCCCAACTCGTAGGGTCAATGTCGATAGATTTCACGTCTTTTGCAAAGTATTTGTACAACAAGCGCGGTCTGCCCAAAGGTTGACTTCTTGATTTCAACTCACAACTGAGTAGATCTTTTAGAATACGACAATTTTCAATTATGTACACTTGACCCAGCCCCGCGTATATGGCGCTGTCGTAGTAGGTTGAACATGCTCCGTAGACCAGCTTTTGAAAGCACTTCAGCATTCGTTACTGAGTCCATCCACGATACGTGAATATACTTGCTTAATGCAGATCTCGAAGCATTTTAACCCCATCCATTAAGGGTGTGCATTCGATGAGTGCTACACGTGCAAAATCGGCTCTGGACGGTACTGTCACGTTTTGTAAAGGACTTGTGTGTATTCAGGTCTACTTCTGTTGATAACATACAAATCGGCTGTTATAAATAATTAATTGGGCAATCAATCGATTGGAATATGTTTGGGACCGATCGTGTATTCATAATGCAAAGGAATTTGTGTGCAATCGTTTGTGATTGATAGGAAAAACTTTCGGGTTCCGCACGCTCTCGTTCTGATATCTAGGTCCAATGGAATAATCATTTTGACAATTTTGTCGGTGACTGGATATTGCAATCGTGTACCGAGCGATAATTCTCCTTGAGCTCGTCTTCACCTCCTTTATTGCTGAGAGAAGGATAAAACTTTATTTAAAAATTTCAGCACAAGACTGATGTTGGAAAACAATACATCGCCTGTGCATTTTGCGCAGGCTTGTCAAGTCCAGGGGTAGTATCTCAAGATTCAAGAATTTATGGTATAAAAAAGCTCGTAGCTGTACAACACCACAGGATAAGGACAATAAATATATATACAAAATAAATGGAGTCATTAGGAAGATCGACAGTTTTGTAGTTACAAAAATGTCATGTATTGTCGCTGTATGATGGAAAAAAATTATTCGTTTGGAAAAAGATCATGTTATATAAACGGGATGTAGGGTGGGATTACTACACATAAATATATCCAATTTGTTCCTGAAAATCCTTTCACTAGATGATTGGACAACATCTGACGGTAGGGAGTTCCATACGAAACAAACGCGCACCGAATAGAAGCGACAGTTCCGAATAGAAGAACCGACGGGAGTTCCGGTGGGAATGTGGAATATCAAATGCCAATGGGTGAGTACGTGTGACATGGCTTGACCGGAGGTGAAATAGATGCCTCAGAGGGTGCGCCTTTGAGTTCATTATTTTGTACGTTAGGATTAGATCAAATCTAACCCGTCTGCGAAGCAGTGTATTCAAATTAAGATGTTCAAGTCGATTCTCGTATGGTAGTTTGCGGAGGCAGCCAACCATTTTGCTTGCTCTGTGATAAATCCTCTCGAGCAGCTTGATGTCCTTTTGTAGCCACGGTGACCAAGCTTGCACTGAGTAATCCATCGCCATCACCATCTAGATGTTCAATGGTTGGCAACCGCTCAACATTTTCAAGTACATGTGGTAAAACCGTACTGTCCCAAGAGTAGAGAGAGGAGAAGTGCTCTACCCGACAATCGGGTTACTAGATACAGACTTAATGGGAGGCGTTGTAAGTTTGTTTGGACCAATGACTCTTCATCCCATCATAAATATCGTGAAAATTTCCAGTATCCGCAGCTTTTGGATATTGCGGCTAATTTCAGTCCAATAGTCATTTACACATCGGCCTGCAATCTGTTGGACCTTATTTCTAGCTGCTCTTAGAAGTCGTAAGTTTTTATCTGTTGGCATACCATGGTACTTCAATAATGCTGACTGTTTCTCGTCCGAAACAACAGTCATCTCAGAAGCTTTTGCATACATACGACTAAATTATCGCCGATGAAATTTCCAGAATATGTTATACACGGCAAAAGAATTTTGAATCGACGAGATTTTGGACAAGGAGTTAAACCAAAAATGTCGCCATCGACTTACTAAATATTTTTAAATAAAGGCCAAATAAAACAAGAAGGTTTTGCACTAAGATCAACTGAACCTTTTCTCAAGCTTAAGATTCTAGAATTATATGGTGACATACCTTCACAATTACCACGACGTAGTAAATATTCGTTAACGTAAAGGAAAGAACATATAATCATGCAATGTCCGTATGGTCTAGTTGAATACTTTTCGAGAGTTAGTCCCCGGGTCGTGTCAAATCGTTATGCAACAAATGAGTGTCCCAATTTCGAATGAATATTTCGACTTTGGGAGTTGTAACAAGAGTTTAGGGGAGGGTATTCCAAAGAAAACAGAGACGTACAGATTAAAAATCTCGGCGACAGCTGATACGGGAGTGGAGAATTTGAAGTGTCGCTGAATGGCTGCGTGTATGTTGCGACTCATGGTATTCGAATAAATGTTTTAGAGGATGATGCGGGGTATTTAATAATTTGTATGTTAGTATCACTTCATTCCGAAGGCTTATTTGAAAGGGAGATGGGAGTCTTAATTTATGCAATCGTTCCTCGTACGTTAGTTTCCGGAAACCACTTACGAGCTTGGTTGCACGATGGTATATTTTATTAAGCAATAGTATATCGTTTTTTAACCACGGAGTCCAAGCATGTGATGCAAGCTCTATGGTTGGAATTAAGTAGGCTTTCATGATGGTTGACAACGTTCCAGGCGAGCAGACTCTGAAAATCCCTCGCAACATACCTAGAAGCTGGGAAGCACGCTTTTAGGTAACCTCACAATGCAGGCTGTTCTTCACGCTGCAACCTAGACTCCAAGATCGCTTTCCGACTCGGTCCAACTCAAAATCGTCTGCCCAAAGTGCTATTGGAACTAAAATGGCTTACCAAATTTCAGCACTTTGCATTTTTAGAAATTGAATGGCAGATTATTCCGCACCAACCATTTATTGAAGGTATTTAAATCACTTTGCAGCTGTACACCGTCCGCAGTTGATTTTAATCGCGTCCAAAGCTTAATATAATCAGCAGGTCGGTCGTTGATGTAAATCGATAAAAGTACTGACCCGATAACGGAACATTGTGGTACGCCACTAGAGGTAAGAATCTTATTTAATAGTGACATACAAGTATACCGTTGTTGACTACTATGACACTGCTTCAATGCTCACCAAGCCTGATCTTCACTTGAGGACCAGAAATAGCCGGAAACCGGATGTGAACACCACAGTATATTAGAACCTCACAAAATTTCCTTAGCCATATTTTTTCATTACGCTATCGCTTCTCTCCTAGTCTTTCCGTTAACATTGATCAAAGAGTAAATTTCTCCATATCTAGTGACCTAAAATCAGATTGAGCAGGTGAATTTTTCATTATTGATTATCACGTCGAAATGTACATTGTGTGCAATATTCATTAAGCTAAAGCATGTTTCACTATTGTTACCGTGGTTACAATGCCCCATAACTAAAATTATGAAAGATTTCGACGACGCGTGAATCCGAATGAAACGTTGATAGCTATGAAAATGATCCGATTTTATGGTGAAATATAAATGCATGGCGATGAGCACTTGCAAAACATTGATTTTTATTAAAACTCGTCAAATTTTCCACAAAAGTTCCAATGATTGGGTAGCTATTCATATCTTTTCCACGTGATGATCTGATAGCCAGAAACCATCGGTGGCAAAGGCAAAGCTGATTAACTCCTGTAGTCATCATGGAAATAAATTTGTATGCAATCGGTTAAGGCAGTTGCTGAGTAAAGTTTTGCAGAATCGAATCGTAGCTTCCTCAGAATCAATATGTTGCTAAAACTCCGCTAACCGGTTGCATTCAAATTTCTTTCCATTATTTTTTCAGAAATTCAGTGACACCTTGTCGGCTAAATTTTAATATCTGAGGGATTGTAAAACCTCATACAAACCATAGTTATGCAAACGTGTCAAACGTGAGATAAAACCACGAAACGACAAACAAATGATAAACTTAACTTGAACTTTGAATCTACTGTGGGAAATCGGTTCGAAAGTGAACCTATTCAGTCACATTCACGATACAAATGTGGAGGCAATTAAACGCGTTGACTTGGACAGCATTGATTTTGACCCAGATGTGTGCAACTGTGGCTATCTTGTTCATGTACATTTGTTTTATCGAATTTAAATTTACTTGTGTTTACAAATGATTGATTCAATATTCAAGAATTTATGGTATAAAAGCTCGTATCTGTACAACACCACAGGATATTCGTACAAGGCAGTGGTTCTTAACCTGGGTTCGATCGAACTCAAGGGGTTCGGTGAGTCCTTTTCTGGGGTTCGACGGTTTGGCATTGGGTTTGGGTGGGCTAAGTCTAACATCCTTGGGTAGTGTTCGTTTTCCTTTTTTCCCTTCCGACCTTACTATTTCGGCCATAGCGCTGGTCAAGAACGTAATCTTCAGAGGTTTCGGTCCATCCCGTTTATATTTTGGCGAAAAAGGAACACGAAAAGTGTCCACAACAACGGCGCTAGAAATATCAAGAGAACACGCAATGTAGCGCCATTGCTTCACGTCGTGCTCTACGGTTTCCTGAATCGATGCTCTAGAAGTATTTTTTGGTACACCACGTAGAACTATTCTTGGCGATACCGTTTGTTCCCTGGCGTTCAAGCTGCCCCTCCTTTACCACCATGGTACATCGGGATATATGCGGCAGTTTGAGTCGGAATCTGACTTGAGTAGGTAAGCGTTCGGCAATACGTTCTCGATATAAGCCTCGCATTTTATGGAAACTACGAACAGAGAATGGTAACTTTGCCAGCTTTCCCCTGCTGGATGACTGTGTAAGTAAGATCGAAGACGTGTCCGATATCGGAGACATTTCTGTACCCAAGGCACTGAAGCAAGCAATTGCAATGCACTTGGATGAGCTCGCAAAGTCTCTCGACGGATACTTCCCCACCAGAAACTCATATCCAGCATGGGCGAGACAGCCGTTCACGTTTAGTGTTGCGACAGCAGATGTCAATGATAAATCCCTCTACGAAATCATTAAACTGCAGGAGAGCCAGGTTCAACAGCAACTCCTCAGAAAAACAAAGCTCTCAACGTTTTGGTGTCACCAAGTCGTTGCGTACCCTCTTATTGCTAAGAAAGCCCTCGAGATTCTCATACCGTTTGTTACAAAATATCTTTGCCAGCAGTCCTTTTCGATTATGGTAAACATACAAACGAAGAAAAGGAACAAACTATGTTACGAAAATGATATGAGAGTGGCACTTGCCTAAGACGAAGCCGCGCATTCCTGAAATTGTCGCTGTGAGGCAAGAACAACGGTCACATTGATTTGCGGTAAATATTCATTTCGTGTTTGTTTATGTGCAAAATTCATGTTGTGTTTGTTTTTTTCTTTCAACACAGTGATTTTGTGTGCAAATGATGCATGAGACAGGGAACATGATTAAGTAGTAGTCAACCTACCACCACTTATTTGGTCCATTTTCCACACGAGACGTGACACACTGTAGGCGTACTATAGGATGTGTAGCGGTAAGGTCAAATAAGTGGTGGTGGGTTGACTTCTACTTAATCATGTTCCCTGTCCTGACTATCACCCTTGGTCTGACGAAGCTTCTGTGTCAGAAGTGAAACGTTACCCAAAAACTACTCAAACCGATTGCACTGAAATTTCTTTGCATTATGAATACACGATCAGTCCCAAACATATTCCAATCGAATGCATGAGACAGTTTGTGCATTTATACAGTTATATACATATGTTTTGAATTGGAACAAAAAACATTTTATTTTTCCAACTACGAAGGGTTCGATGAATGCATGTATGGAACTTGTAGGGTTCAGTACCACCAAAAAGGGCAAGAACCACTGGTATAAGGACAATAAATATATATACAAAATATACATTTACTGTAGGAACGCTGACTAACAGTAGCTTCAAAGTTCAACATCAGATTACCTTTGCTGTTTTATTTCGAGACACTGAGATTATGATTGTGCCGTCCCTACATAAGTGCAAACCACACTTAATCGGACGTGGAAATGTGTGAAAATATGGATAATTCGCTCAAGCATATCTACATGTACATTGTACTATGTGTGATAGGATAGGTTGGCTGTACAAGCCATATCGAAAAGTGACTTCAAAGTTTAAAATATGGTCCATATTGAGAAAGTGTTATGCTCATTCTCACACCCCAACCAGTTTCTGGTTTTATAATCGACATCAAATGTAGGAGTAAGATTGGGTTCAGCTTGCTTTAAGTGCTAGAATGGCAAACATTGTTGTACTAGAATGCCACGGTTAAATAAGCTATTTAAAATTAGTATTCAAGTAGAACTAGGTATATGGTCAACATAAATTCGAAGCATCTCAACTTTATAAGGTGGATCACTTCAACGCGAGATTTGCTGTTTATAGACGTGATATTGAACCAACGATATATACCAAAGAGATGTGTAAAATATTTCAAACCGAATGATTTGTCATCGTTATGCAAAAGTAGAGACATTGCAGGTGTTTGATAACGTTTCGCAAGTGGCGCCGAAGGTTCGCCAGTTCAAGAGTACGAGAACAAATAGGGAGCTTGAGTATATAGCGAGTTTTCACTACTTTCCTGCATGCTGTTAGTACGTTGTAGGAGTGATCATGAAAGATTGCCCTTATTCTGTTATATGCCAATTCAGTCGAGGTCAATCAATTCATTCACTCATTTGCTCATACTGTTTACACGCTAGTGGTCATCAATTCCCAGTTTTCTCTGTTCAATACCCAGTGCCCGATTGCGATCGGTACGCTTGGTTCACTCTAGACTGGTAATCTCGACTTTGTCGACAGAAAGGCGTTCCATATACTGGTTTTACCCGACACTTAAGCACCTCTAAATTTTCAAAGTCTATGCATTGGCCAGTTCGAAATCTTTAGAATTTAAAACCAAGTCCACAATTAAAGACTTGCACTCCCCTCTTTGTTGGATGGTCGGCTATTTGATTCCAAATAAATTTTGGGGCTGCAGTTCCTTGAATTTGTGGCCGATATAGACATCAGCATCTTCCTGAAACATATAGGTGCGTTGTTGAATATTTTAATAAAATCATCGGGTGTCTGTTTGACCTAAAATGTGTTGCCCATCCATTTGGTTTCAGTCTCATGATAAGTGTGTATTATCTTGTTTAATTAGCATTTGTTGAGCTTTGTGGAGACAACGATCTGGCTAGAGACGGTTTGTTTCTCGACCTGGATTCAATAGATTCTGCGGTGCGATCGCATTTATTTACTCTTACACTTTTGGTCATATCTTCGCAGAATCTGCTCGGATTTATCCCATTCCCATTCTGTGTTACTTTCTATCATAGCTACCGGAATTTATTCGTTTTTCTCTTGTCAATCGATCCACAGCAAAGTTACTGTTTCGACGTAAATAGTAAGCTATCTTCAACCGAACGTGCGGACGCATAATGTTGTGTTCTGATACTTTTGAACATTACTCTTCATTCGCTGATTCTATCTGGATCATTTTAAAACCATTCGATTTCTCTTGAAGAGATCTATTAGAACCAAACATTTTTAATGTCATGTGATCAATATTTCGAAAGTTCCCAATTTTCCACATCATATTGGAAATTTTTGCGCGTGCAAAATTTGTTGCCGCTGTTTTGATTTGCTCGGGACCGTTATCATTCGGAAGGTCTTCTTCTGTTGAGTTCAACAAGCCGTGTTTCCTTTGTGTAAGATCAAATCTATGGTCACCACGACTGTTTGCTCGATAATTTGTTTTCAATACATTGCGATACGTTCACACACGAACCTCGCAAATTACATCTCTCAACCGTTAATCGATCGATACGAGCCTCAGTGTTTTGGTGAAAGCTATCAAAACCCACATCCAACGATCAAACCATCTTGACCTCAACTACCATTGTATGCTAGGACCCAAGAAAGCTACGCGTGATTTGTGTAAAATTTCCAAAATGGGGGTAAGTGTGAAATCGAAATTAGTCATGTGTTACATGTGTTCTACTATGATACACAGTAATTGCGATAAAGATTTGACTAAAGAGGCAGTTGTCTTTATTAATAATTCTGAACTACCCGCTTTCTGTTGTGTGCAGTGTCTGTAGAACAAAGCCGTTAAACGGCGCCGAGACCAATGTATCACAATCGAGGCCATTCAGTTTCCGTCGCTGATAACAAAGAATATATAGCTATTGAAAATAATACAAGTGGACAAACTACGAAAACTTCGAACAATCGATCAGCCACCCGGTTCCACAACTTAAGTGTAATATGTACGAATGTAGCAGAAAGCAACACAAGCTTAAAGCGTGGTTTAACCTGTGCGAAATGCGGAAGATAAATCATGTTACACACACTTCATTGAATAGACTTACCATTCAAAATTCTGCATACTGAAAACCATCCCCTTAAACACTTGCTAAATCCCAATGGACTTACTCGAACACGTACACATTCAAAGGCTTTAAGCGTTCCGCATTCTCGATTGGATATTCGTCGTAATTTTTTTCTCGGTAAGAATTTGTTTCACTTGGAACCATTTGCCTGAAGAAATCACACGATCAGAATCTGTTGAGGTTTTCGCTTCCAAACTCGATGAGTTCATGACGAGCCATGCGGTATGTGACTGTCCCTATTAATTTTTGAGATATTTTATATTTTTTTATATATTCCATATATCTTGTCATCCTATGGTTATTGTTAAGCTTACTGCTTTTTCTACCATAAAATTTTCTGAGTTCTGAGTTCTGAGTTCAGAAATCGTGATTCGCCACACCACGACGAACTACGATTGCTTAAAGTAACCGTAAACAATGAAAGGGACTTAGAAGATATATTGCTGAACGCATACCTGCTACGAAGTAGCTCTGAAACACCCTGTCGTGTCTACACTGATATTCCATAGTGTGAGTGACATGACAAAACCACTGAACGTGGAAACCATTCCTCCCGTAGTCTAATTTTACTCGGGATTCCAGAAATCATTCGTAATTCTTCTTTTCACGAACGCACTAGCCAAGATCGTAAGCAGTTGAGATTTCTGACAGAAATTATGTACATTTCCGAGGAAGTTACGGTCGATATTTTCCGTCTATCACGAACACCCAAGTACAATGGAACTGGTCCAAATCCACTGAAAGTGATCCTTATAAACAGCGTCATAGCCGATAGACTAAGATGCATATGGAAAGCCTTGAAACATAAGTTACCGAAAGGGGTTATCATATCTAATCCCATCGTCAAAGATAATGATCATGTTCAGAGGAGAACGGTCAACCAAGAAAACTTTGAGATCCATACACAGACGAATAATTCCACTAGCACGAATAACACGAATAATGCAAATGCCGCTAGATCCAAAATCGATCAAGATCCGAATCGAGAGCCTAATACAATTTCCGATTCTGTCACTGAAGCAATAACAACAAGAATAAATCTACCCACACCCCCGTTTGATACTAGTGACTATCAGAGCTCAAACTCAAAAAACTTGTTATGTCCGATTCAACAGAATTAGGACCAATAACTTCAGTGTACATCCCGTTATTACTCACGAAATATACGATTAAATGCATCTATATAAACGTAAACAGCCTTATCAACAAATTAATCGAACTGTCCGAGATTTGTAATGAAACGGCGCCAGACATAGTTGCCATAACAGAAACGTGGTTCCGTGCCTCATAGTCTGAAAGTGAACTCTTTGCCCAGCATGCCTCTATTATGGCGTGACCTATTAGGTGATGGCGGAGGAGCAATACTCTACTTCAAGAAATATTTTATCTGTAGAGTTATGGATGACCAGACCCCTGATATACATGACACACTTTGGTGATATCTAGATTCAAGATTCAAGATTCAAGATTTATGGTAAAAAAAGCAAATTGCTGTACAGTACCATAGGATATACGTATAAAAATTAAAAAAATCGTTACTTGTATGATCATATCCGTGTTCTTCATAGGTGGAGCAAAAATAATCCTCAATGGCGACACAGACTGAGGGAAAAGAATCTTTGGATGGACGGTAGTTCCGTGCGTTAAAAAAATATAGACATCAATATGTAGGGGCCAACGCAGTAGTTCTCAACATAAGGTTTCGTAACATTTGTTTAAAGATGTGCTCGTTCGCTGAGGTAACAATATCTGTCGGCAAGCTATTCCACAAGAAGCATACACGAACAGCGAAGAAGTGACGACGACAATTCAATCGTGAGTGTGGGATTTGAAGGGTCAAAGGGTGGCTGCGTGTGGGGACAACCGAACCAAACTTGAAGAGGTGTTTGAGAGGGTGGGATTTCGCGTAGATGATTCGATATGTCAGAGTGAGGTCGTGTAGGATACGCCTGCGCTCGAGGGTGCACAGTCCAAGTCTGGTCAGTCGCTGCTCAAAGGGTAAATTATTCAATCCGGTAACCATTTTGGTTGCCTTGTGATAAATTCGTTCGAGGAGCGAGATGTTTTTTTCCATCCATGGCGTCCAAGCTTGTACAGCGTAGTCAACGACAGGATGTATGTAAGTGTTTAGTAATTTCGCGAGTGAGTGTGGTGGGAAACGTCCGAAAATGCGTTTCAGTAAACCTAGCAAGCTGCACGCACGCTTGTAGACGGCTTCGCACTGTAGGCTGTTCTTCAAAGTGCCAGACACCAAGATTCCGAGATCTTTTTGTGATGTACTCCATTCAAGCGGGTGGCTGCCAAGTGTATAGGTAAAGGGAAAGGGTTTTCCGACTTGCAACATTTTGCACTTGCGGAAATTAAATGGCAGTTTGTTTTGGATTGACCACTGGTGCAGCTTATTCAAATCTCCTTGCAGAACTTGACAGTCCTCGATAGAGTTGACCTTCGTCCAGATTTTTACATCATCTGCGAATAAAACAAGCTTACATGCTAGTAAGTTCGGTAGATCGTTTATAAATATGAGAAACAGTATCGGACCGAGAACCGAACCCTGAGGGACTCCGCTCGTGGCTTCAATTGTTCGAGAAGTTTCACCATCTATTCTGACTTTTACTTTGCGTCCAGACAGGTAACTTGTGAACCATGTTAGTAGGTTTCCGATGACGCCAACATTCTGCAGCTTCTGAAGCAGTAAGGAGTGATTCACTCTGTCGAATGCTTTAGATATATCTAAGTAACCGGCATGGACGGAACCCCCTTGGTCTAGTGCTTGCGTCCAGTCATTTAGAGTCGTGAGCAAGTTAGACAGGCATGAATATGTTTTCCTAAATCCGTGTTGTGTGAAAGTTATTAGCTGATGGTTCTCGAGATGTTCAACAAGTCGTTCACACACCAGGCGTTCCAAAATTTTAGAAACCGCTGAAAGAAGCGTCACGGGGCGGTAATTCGCCGGATCAGAACGACTGCCCCCTTTGTAGATTGGTGTGATAACACCGGTTTTCCATTGAGTTGGTACGGTTCCCGTATTCAATGAGTGCCTGAATAGACCACTTAGTGGGCCACAAAGCTCCAGCTCGCATGACTTCAGAACAGCGGGTGTTATTCCATCCTCTCCTGGTGATTTGCGAACGTTCAGCCCGCGTAAATGCTTTCGCACAACCGTAGGATTTACCTCGATGTTGCTAAGGCATTCGACTTGTAGTGGGTGCGGCAAAGACGTCAGCGTTGACACGTTCTTTAGACAAAATACTTGCGCATAAAATGATATTAGGGCATCAGCTGTATCCTTGACATTATCAGTCAGTCCGTTCTCTGTCTGGATAGGAAATACACCTGGCTTAACCTTGGTCGCGGTGTTTACGATGGTGTACAGCAACTTAGGATGTCGTTCCATCTGGTCGATCAGCTTCCAATGGTGATATTGCTTGTCTTCTCGAATTAAGGGACGTCACCTTGTTACGAAAACTACGAAAGTGTTCCCAAGATGCGTCTGTTCGTATTATTTTGTGTGCAGCCCATGCGGAATTTCGCATGGCTATCCACTTCCGAGTGCGGCTTCGGAGTTTGAAGCAAAATGTTCTTGATTTCCTTTTGGGAACACAGGTAGAATTGTCGTCTAGTTTTGTACCGATATAACTTAACAGACTAGAACAATGAGTATCTGCATTCGTAAGATCGAGATGTTTTTCCTCCATAATCGTAATGGCACCGCGAAGGCCGAAGTAATCGACTCTCCTGATGAACTTAACGTCGCCCGACGCCCTTCTGGCGTTGCACACGAATTCGAAGGACAACACAAGATGGTCACTTAGCCCCAAAGGACTATGATACTGCACTGACTCCACTGCTGTTGCTTCGGAGGTTAAAACCAGATCTAGAATTGATGATTCATTGAGGCCCCTTTGTCGAGTGAATGAATGGACATGGTTGTATAGGGGAGTGAAAGTGATAATCTCACGGAATTTGTACTCAAGGGATTGCTGAGTATGCACACTTTTGGTGTAGAGATGTGGGAGGTTAAAATCACCCATTATTAACAATTGGCATCCTCTAAGGTTTCCAGCGTTGCGCATCATTTGTAACAACGTTTCATTTTGGGCATCGGAAGAGTTGGGCGAGCGGTAGATCACACCAAGTATACAGTTCTCTCCAGTTTCCAAGCGAAGGCTACACCACATGGTGTCCTCTAGCTCAAACCTTGTGTCAGGTACAGCTGTGCATTGAAGACGTTCGTTATAATACAAAGCAACTCCACCACCTGATCTTGAACGGTCTCGTCGAAGTAGGATCATGTTGGGAAGTGCCAGCTCGCAATCGTTCACCTGATCGTAAAACCATGTTTCGGTAACAGCAATGATGTCAGCAGAAAACTGAGCGTTAAAGTGGGATAATTCGGCGATTTTGTTCCGCAAGCACTGTGCATTTGTGTATAGGCATTTAACAGTGGTTTTCGTGTGTAGCGAGCCTATGCGGATGATGTTTGTATGTCCGACCCCCTGAGAGCCGGACCATGATGTACTCGGTCCGACTCGGTTTGAGCCGGACCCACTACGTTTTTTGATGTATTGATTGCTTCCGTTTCGGTGGGAACGCTACCGTCTACCGCCCCCAGCCGCGAGTGTGTCTCACTCATTGGTTTGGGTGGGCTAAGTCTAACATCCTTGGGTAGTGTTCGTTTCTTTTTTGTCCATTCCGACCTTACTATTTCAGCCATAGCGCTGGTCAAGAACGTAATCTTCAGAGGTTTCGGTCCATCCCCCTTGTATTTTGGCGAAAAAGGAACTCGAAAAGTGTCCACAACAACGGCATTAGAAATATCGAGAGAACACGCAATGTAGCGCCATTGTTTGACGTCGTGCTCTACCGTTTCCTGATTCGATGCTTTAGAAGTATTTTCTGGTACACCAAGTAGAACTATACTTCGCGATACCATTTGTTCCCTGTCGTTCAAGCTGCCCTTCCTTTCCCACCATGGTACATCGGGATATATGCGGCAGTTTGAGTCGGAATCTGACTTGAGTAGGTATGCATTCAGCAATACGTTCTCGATATCAGCCTCGCATTTTAGTGTTACCTTGAGCAAGCGAGGTTGACCAATATGAGGTGAAGATGAATGGCGGGTTAGACGAGTCACCTTTTCTGCGTTTACATGTTCAATTTTCATTAGGTGACAAAGTTCAGACCATTTATCGACATCATGTTTCTGTTTGCTATCAAACAGGCTTTCTTGGGACTCGCTGACATTCGTACATATCACGTTCAGCGTGTATGGGGTGTTTTTTTGCGTATCGGAAAGTCAGGCGTTTTAGAATTTAAAACATTTGTGGCTTGACTTTGTGAGTCGGGTACAGCAGTTTTGGAGTGTACAGCTGAGGTCGATCGTAACAGCATATCTCTGTAAGAATTTCCTAGTTCGGTGGTCGTTTCAGCTGATTCTAAAACGGGAATAACCCTGCTTTTTTGCTTTTTTGGCACACGAATAGCCTTAGTCTTAGCTTCCTTCAATGGTGGTTCCGAAATCGATGTATTGATATGATGGTTTACATCAGTGATCACTTGCGTGCTCACATGATTTACCAACATTTCTTCCACACGTCGAAGGCCCAACTCCAAACCGGCCATTCTATTTTCTAATTTTCCTTCAAAAGTATCGGCTTTGTGCAAAGATGTAGCTCTGCAACGAACACAGACATAGCATGCACCTGGAACCATTTCATTATTTAATAATGCTATCGAATCAGGGGCTAAAGTACGGTCGCATTTACCATGGATTTTACCCATACACAGAAAACACGTTATTACTTTACGCGTCATGGGACTCACCGGTAGTTCGCATGCTTCGCACGTGACTTCGGGACAATTCTGCGTGTCGAGATTCGTCCTATCAGCTGGGTCGGCCGTGACCATTGTTGCGTTCGCCGTATCCAGGCCCTTGGCAATGAGGTCAAGTTGGTTCGATGTCGCTGTCACAGTTTGATCGATCGATTTTTTAGTCCGTATGTTGGTTCTCGTGATGCGGTCAAACATGTTAGTAGCCTGAATTGGGTTGTTCGGGTGTGACGGGTTTTTGTTCGACGGGTCGAGGTGGCTGTTTTGGAACACGTGATTTCGTAATGTATCAAATAATCCAATATAACTCGTTAACTACACAAGCTAGAACACAGAAACAAGTATCAAAATGCGTAGCTCGACGCGATCTTTGCAATGATAGCAAAAACCGTAGAATAGTTAGCGATTGAATAAAGTTTGCGCGCGTGAGCAAACTGTGAAAATTACGCCGATATGATAACTTTGCTGCTAATCCGTTGACAAGAGCAAAACGAATAAATTCCGATAGATATGATCGAAGGTAGCACAGAATTTTTGGAATGAGAGAAATCAAAGCAAATTCGGCGAAGATATGAGCAGAAGTGTCAGAGCAACAAAAAAATGCGACTGCACAGTAGGAAGCGGTGACAAATACATTATTGGAGTGATCTATCGTTCTCCAACAGCAACCCTCGACCTAAAAAATAAACTGATTAATGCTTTGCGCTATGTAACAACTTCCCCAGCTCTATAGCCGGGATGATCATCCATCAGAGACATTTGAATATAAACTTCAAGCCGTCTAAGTTTATGCACCCTTTTATAATCACGATTTTGGATATACTTGTATGACCATCTACCTTGGACCTGATACTTACATCATATCCCACCGTTGTAGAGAATATCGTTCATAAACTGTCAATCGGACAAAGCGATCACTTTGTCCTAGAATTCGAGCATCTTTGTAGCGCTAGGCGCAACAGTGACGAACGAAATGCGTCAGAATGATGAACTACCGTGCTTTGTGTACCGAGTTACAAAGCACTGGTTTCGCACACCTGGATTAATCTGATCCGGATAGTCATTGGCGCTCTCTCTTACAGCACCTGAAATCTTTATTCGAGAGAACATTTAATGTTCGTTTGGAAGAAAACTTCTCAACGTTATATATGTATACTACGAAGCAGGATTAAAAAGCGGATGAAACTAAGGGCAGTAGCACGGGAGTATTCATTTCTTATTATACATAAATGATATTGCGCAAGTAGTACGAAGCCAGATGGTTCTTTTTCTGATGACATAATAATATGGTAGCAAATCCGATCCATTGAAGACAGGTTGATGCTGCAAGAGGATTTGAATGTCCTGTATCACTGTTCTCAACTAAATCAGATGAATTTCAAAATACGTAAATGTAAAATGTTACAACTTGGCCGGCAATACAAGCATACATATAATCTTGGTTATGAAAACTTGACTTGGACCAGCGCTGATAAGGATCTCGGTATCTGGATTACTAACAACACTAATAAAAATAATAAAAAACTGAAACTTATTAGGTATTACCAGAAAGTCTTCAAATGGCAAATGGTATCTGGGGAATGCTGAGCAGAATAGTTTGGTGGTTCTCTACTAAAACGTTCCCCGTATTATAAATATTTACATCCATCCAACGATAGAATTCATGATCCCAGTTTGGGTACCGTGGCTGCGTAAATACATTGAATTGCTGAATAAAATTTAATACCGTGCGACGAAGCCAGTTGATGGGATGCAACACATCCCATACCAAGAAAGAATGGCCATATTGGGATTGACCGATTTTCACATGATCCTAACATATAAAATACTGCGGATGGAAAATCACCTTCTCCGCGATTTGATGAATGTCAGTTCCCCTAAAAATCCATGGAGTTATTCAAGTTAACTTGTTATACCGCACTCAAGATTCGAATTTAGACACCATTTCTTCACTGTGCGTATTTGCCTTCAGTGGAAGTTACTATCACAGGCTATTGTGAGCGCCCATACAATATGTGATGTCAACTCGAAATTGGATGCTTATATCAAAGTGCACTACACTATCAGCCCTGTATATTGACACAATATGGAACCTCAAAAACCAAACACCTCAATGGAATTTTGATTGCATCCTCTGTATTTTTATAGCTGTCGTGCAATGGTACATGTAAAGCGATTGCTTTTTTCGCCATAACATCTTGATTTCTCTATTCCTTGAGCTAGTTTTTTACATTTTCCACTGATACCAATGATCATTATCGATCTAAACATATTTTGCATGGGTAGAATTTTTCCTCGAAACTTCATGTGTGTCACTTGGTTTCTGATAAAAGGTCAATTCAATTCAATTCAATTCAATTTTAATGGTCTAAAAAGCAAAGCAAAAATGGGATTAGATTGCTTACTGGGCAGTTCGAGAATCAAGTAAATATCCAAAGGGCAGAAATTGTTTTCGATTGTTGGGATAACAAATGTAGGTGTATGGTGTTAAGCTGTATCGTTTTCTTCGATGCACGGGTTTAGTGTCAAAAAGGCATCAAGGCTTCTCTTGAAAGTTTGCTGGTTTGGTGATTTTACAACATTATCTGGCAGATTGTTCCCAGTAAAACAATCTCGCACGGCAAAAAATGTCGTCTGCAGTTGAATCTTGAGTGAGTGACAGAGTAAATGTGTGAGCTCTTGTATTATGTGAGCTCCGTAGATTCAATAAGCATTGTAGAGGGCGATTTTCGGTATTCAAAATATTGTAAACCAGAATCAAATCCCCTCGAAGACGACGACGTGGATAATCAAATAAATTTTAGCGTTTTGATTCGCTTATTGTAGGGTTTCCGGCTGAGTCCAGTGACAAGTTTGGTAGCTCGATGATATATTCGTTGCATAGTCGCAACATCTTTTTTAAGCCATGGCGACCATGCTTGAACTGCATATTCCATCGTGGGTCTGATGTACGTATTTATAATACAGGGAATTGACTGTTTTAAGAACCTACCGAAAATTCTCTTTAGGAGTGACAATTTCTGTGATGTTTTGCGATAGACGTAGTTGCAGTGGCTCGACATCCCTAGGGTGTTGCTTATTAACACACCCAAGTCCCTTTGTTCCATGGTCCACGAGAGGCTGTGTGTTCCAAGAAAATACTGGTACTCCACATATTTGCCAATGTGTGTGTGTGTGAAAGCACAAGCCTGATCAAGGCAAAGTGCCGCACAGTCAGAGACTGCACGTGGGCTGGGATACTGTCAGGTTGCCCAGGCCTAGACAGATATGAAAAAAGAAATAGAAAGTAAATAAAAATGGTAGTGAGACTCCAGCGCGTTTCAGCATGAAACTCACTACCGGTGGCCAATCAATTTAGCACGATGTTAGCCGCACAGCACAGAAATACTGCACGATTGCACATCCGTGCCAATGTTTAACATGTCACACTTTTGCAAATTGAAAAATATGCGATATTTTAGGGACCAAGCCTGGAGGTTGTCCAGATCACTCTGGAGCAGTTCGCAGTCTTCCGATTTATTTATCTTCGACCACACTTTTATATCGTCCGCGAACAGTACTATCTTGCATTTGATGAGAGCCGGTATGTCATTAGCATAAAGCGCGAAAATGATTAGTCCGAGGACGGATCCCTGAGGCACTCCACTTGTCACGGCTACCGGCTCCGATAGAGCACCGTCCACAGAGACTTGAACAAGCCGATCAGTCAGGTAATTTTCTAACCATGCTAACAACGTTCCAGCTTCTGCAAAAGAATACTGTGGTTTACACGGTCAAATGCTTTCGACATATCGGGGTAACATACATGGATAGTATCCCCAGCATCTACTGCTCGAGTCCAGTCGTCAAGGGTAAGGAGAAGGTTAGTAAGGCAGGAGTATCCCCTTCTAAAACCGTGTTGGGCTCCCGAAAATAGCTTATTTTCCTCAAGGTATTTGCTCAGTTTTTTGCCACGATCCTTTCGAGTACCTTGGATACGGCGGACAACAAAGTAACAGGTCTGTAATTTGCAGGCTCCGAACGCACCCCGCCTTTGAAAATCGGGGAGATTATACCAGATTTCCATTCAGTCGGTATGACACTTTGCGCCAACGATTCGCAGAATAACTGAGTTAGAGGTCCGCATAGAGATTGTGCACAATGCTTGAGTATATTCGGGGTAACTTTATCACAACCAGGGGATTTTCTGGGATTCAACGATAGTAGAGTTACCAGCACCTCTTCTTTGGTGATGGTTATTGTGTCCAATGGTAGAGGATGCGTTATTTGTGGATCCATTTGTATATCCACGCTTTCCTTTGGACAAAATACTGTAGCATAATAATTTACCAAAACATCCGCGGTGTCAGCTGCATTTGTGGTCATTTCAGAGGGCGTCCGCAAGGCCGCAACTCCTGGTTTCACTGAACACTGCTTGTTCACAATCTGGTAAAGAAGCTTGGGATTCCGTTTCATTTTAGACATTATGACAGGTCGTTGGTCTTCCGAGTAGCTATTCATTTCATTGCTTATTCAAAATTTAACTAAAGATGCAAGTGCTACGTCAAAAAGTACACAATTTGTATCACATTTACATTACTATTGTCGAAATGCAAAAGTCAATGTTTATTCATCAAAATGGACTTCTGTTCTGACACGAAACTAAGAGAACATATTTACCAACGTTAAGATGGAGCCCCAGATGATCACAACGAGCAAATGTAATAGATGGAAATATGTCGAAAGATGTTTGGGACTGATCGAGTAATCATATTGTAGTGGGTGGGGTAGAGATGTAAGAAATGATTTCGTCAGTTCATTTCAGGTCAACAAGTGGCAGCTGACGAACATCTGGCCAACTATCACATTTCTGTTTCATCGGCCCAACAATTATCACCTAACCCCCCGCGTTTCACAGCCACTTGAACATTGCACATGATTCGTCCCTGTGGTCAATCTGTCCAACGCTTATTGCGTACACCCACGAGAGAAGACGATTGGTCAAAGGTGTGTATTACCCACAAGACAAATATCAAAGCACACGCCTATCAAATATAGGCAAATTAAACAACGACATTAGTGATTCTCAAGCATGCCTGTTTCCGGGTGTCATTTCGATCTGATTTACCAACCGATTTCGTGCCAACCGGTACGTTTTATGCCCTCGCCACGCAGGGCTCGTTTGACCGGCATTGACGAATTGCATATCGTTCGATTGCGGCTGCCGTTGCCCATCTTATCATACGTCCGATCCTTTATATTGCAATCCTTCCGAAATCCAAAATAATACGAGTTCGCAATTGTCGTCGTCGCTATTCTCGCCGCTTCCTGCTCATGGATTGTGCCGGATTGTAGTGCTCTGTATATCGAAATTAGCATCCATCGCTAATGCACATCGCACCACAACAAAATTCATTAAAAAATTAAGAAAACAATCGACAAGAGCAATTTTTGGGTGAAGCTTCACATCATCAGTATAAGGGCATTAGTCAGAAAAGGAAACGACATTAAGTAGCACTTCAACCACCAGGTGATGGTGTTTAGCTCAAAGACAGTCTCTGGCTTGTGGCGGAGCAGCACATATCCATAAAACATAAATGCTTAGAAAAAATAAGCGATTAATGTGTAAAAGAAATTTGTATGCAATCGATTAGAGTAGTTTTTGGACAATGTTTCGCTTGCGACACAAAGCTTCGTCAGACCAAGGGTTATAGCCAGGACGGGGAACACGACTGAGCCGCATCTATCCCAGCACCTCTGTCTTGACCTTACCGCTAAGCAAGGTGATGTCAAGTCACGTAAACTTTACCAAGATCAATTGGCAGTTTGCCTCATGCGCTGTTCATTCACATCAATCTAATACAAGTGAATACGGTCATGGTTGGCCGACACTGCGGCTCACAACTTCAAAAGCGCAGAACTAATGATATTAAGTTTAAATATTTAAAAAATCTATTTATCTATTCAGTGTTGGATAAATATTAGCTACTTACATTCGCATTAGGGCTGAGCGCAAGATTGCGGAGATCTCTGACACACCCACCTTATTGACCGCAATTTTACAGGCCACAGCATTTTTGACCGACTCCTCATGTAGGCGTCCGCCATACAGTTTAATACCACATCTTAACACATTGACATTATATAACACGACGCTATCACCAGTATCTAATACATACACAGCCAATGCCAACTGCATCGCATCTCGAAGTTGCCTTTTGAGACGTTTTCGTTATTCTTCGATTCTGTTTTGAAGTTCCCTAGAATTGTACCCACTGTTAAGGTAATTCAAGGTTTTTAATGGTCTAAAAAGCAATAAGCTTAACGATAACATTAGGATGGTAAAAATTGAAGTATACGTGTATAAAACAAAAAAGCCAATATGTTAAACAGTATATAAGTATTCCGGCATGTGAACTCTACTTGATTCCCTACATTCCGGAGCCTGCATTTGCTGAAGTTAAATGGCAGTTTGCCCTTCAATAAACAAATGTTAAGCGTATCAAGATATTCTTGTAATAACAAACCGACTTTTCGCTACGGATGCAACTCCATATCTTTATGTTGTCCGCAAATAACGAAATGTTACATCGAACAAATTCCCGTATTTCATAGACATAAACCAGTAAGAGGATCGGACCAAGGACTGAATCATTGGGAAGTCCGCTAGTCATTCAGATTATTTTCGATAATGCACTCTCAATATTTACCTGGATAGTGCAATTTGTTAGGTAGTTATTTAGCCAATTCACCAGCTTTCCGGTGATACCAAGCCTTTCAAGATTCTGTAGTGGGAAGCTATAGTTAACACGATCAAATTATTTGAAGAATTGCTTGACCTCTATCTACCACTTGTGTCCAATCATCCAGTATTATCAGTAAATTAGATAAATGAGAATGTTTCCGTCTCATTATTGACAAGCTAATGAAACATTCTGAAAATAATCATTTGCGTTTGAGAAAACAGCATGGATTTAGAAATTACAAGTTACACAGTAACGGGTTGGTAATTAGAAATATCCGGGCGATTTCCTCCTTCTACGTTTCAAATCGGTATGAATCAGTGTTAGATTAACGAAGTATGTGAGTGGTTTCAAAGTAATTCAAGGAAATTCAAGATTTTCAATGGCCTAAATGCTACAAGCTTAACAACAACCATGGAAAGGTAAAATTGAAATGTTAGCGTATAAAAGAAAATAAGGAATTAGATTAAGCAGTATATAAGTGTTTAGTAAACTCCAACAGTTTAGCTATATCCTACGGGAAACGAATAATTCAATAAAAACTAGTCCAATTTGTTTTAAAGTCTTGCGAGCTAGTGGAGTGAGCAACGATATAACGTAAACTATTCCAAGTAAATCAGACACTGGCAGAATTAAAATAGCTTCTACCGTTAAGGTGGGAATGGGGTAGCGAAAATTCATTCTTTCCAGGAGCATGGTTTGGTGGTGGTAAGGTTGAGCGTATTGGTTTTTTCAGTTTAAATTCTTTTAGGCTTGATTAATGGCTCAACAGAATTCTTCACATGTGCAAGCTCCTCTTCCAGTTGGGACAATCTACTATATATTGTTTTAAACACTTTTCCAACAAATAACAATCCTCGCAGTCACATCTTGATCGATCGATATTTTGCCTGATGGTTGAATTTCGTGACGTAGTTATTAGCCTGAAACGTAGTGGAAAATGTTCGTGATCGATCGGGGAATGACAATCATGAAAACAGAAAGTTTGTAATGAATCAGTGAGAGCAGTTTACTGGTAACGTTTCGCTTCTGACTCAGAAGCTTCCTCTGACCAATGGTGGCAGTACGAACAGAGATCAAGCTTAGGTTTCGTACAACGAACCACGATGTTCAAACACAGAATCACATAGTGATTCGTGGTTAACAACTCAAGGCGCTTATGGATGACCAAAATAATGTGTTGCTCACATCCCCTGAAATTACACTCCACTACCGGTTTCTGGCTGTTTGCCGTCATCAGGTGGAGACAGTAAGATTAGGTTCAGTGAGACTTGAAACAGTGGATAAATGGTAAACAAGTGTATACTTGAATGCCACTGCTGCATAGGGTTCGTACAACTAACTACGATGTTTCAAAGTGTTTCAAAGTGATTCAAAGTTGTAATGATCTAAAAAGCATTTAGCTAAATAATAACCATAGGATGGAGTTATGAGGTATATACAATAAAAAAGAAGAACAGGAAAACTCATGTAGTGTAAATCGTATCAAAATTTGGGTTGTCTCTCAAGTATTTGTCCAAATTAGCTTTAAAAATATCCAGGTTGGCTGAGTGTGTAACAGTAGATGGGAGGGTGTTCCATGTGAAACTTACACGTACAGCATACGAATATCTTCGACAGTTCAGTCTTGAAGTGGGAATAAGCACTGTAAGTTCATGTTTCCGACTGGCACGGGGTGGCGAGCGTGTGAAAAGTTTGGACAAGGGATGGTTAGGGACGTGCATAATATTGTACATCAGTATGAGGTCACCTCTTAGTCGACGACAGCGAAAGTCGAAAAGATTGAGACTCCTCAAACGTTCTTCATATGGTTTAGCAGCTAGTCCGGGTACAAGCTTTGTGGTTCGGTGGTAAATACGCTGCAGAAGATTGATGTCTTTCTGAATCCAGGGTGACCAAGCCTGAACAACGTACTCCATCGCTGGTCTCAGATAGGTGTTCATGATACGGGACACCGACTGATTGGAGAATCTGCCGAAAATTCGTCTCAATAACGCCAATACTTGTGACGCCTTTTTTTAAGCCGCTTTGCACTGCAGTGAAGTCTTCAGACTTGAACTGGTCCAAACACCCAAATCCTTCTCTTCAGTTGTCCAGACTAGTTGGTGGGACCCAAGAGTGTAGTTGTAATTCACAGTCTTTCCAATGTTTAATACCTTGCACTTTTGGAAGTTGAAGGGTAGTTTGTTTCTCAGAGACCAATCGTGCAATGTGTTTAGATCTTTCTGCAAAGTTTCACAGTCATCATTTGTACGTATGCTTCTCCAAAGCTTTATATCGTCTGCAAATAACATAATCTTGCATTTAACACGTTCGGGAATGTCGTTTGCGTAGATCAAAAACAAAATCGGTCCGAGGACCGAACCCTGGGGCACTCCGCTCGTAATTTTAAATGATTTCGATAAGGCGCCGTCAACTCTGACTTGGGCACTCCTGTCGCGTAAATAGTTTTCTAGCCAAGCAAGAAGTTTTCCTGTTATCTCGTGCAATTCAAGTTTCTGGATTAAAATACTATGATTGTTCAAACACAGAATCACATAGTGATTCGTGTTCAAGCACTCAAGGCGCTTATGGATAACCAAAGTAATGTGTTGCTCACATCCCCTGAAATTACACTCCACTACCGGTTTCCGGCTGTTTGCTGTCATCAGGTGGAGATAGTGAGATTAGGTTCAGTGAGCCTTGAAACAGTGGATAAATGGTAAACAAGGTTATACTTGAATGCCACTGCTGCATAGGATTCGTACAACGAACCACGATGTTCAAACACAGAATCACATAGTGATTCGTGGTCAAGCACTCAAGGCTCACTGAACCTAATCTTACTGTCTTCATCTGATGACGGCAAACAGCCAGAAACCGGTAGTGGAGTGTAATTTCAGGGGATGTGAGCAACACATTACTTTAGAGATCAAGCTTAGAGTTCATTCACCTGACCAGTCCTTAGGTGCTTAAGAACTGCACAGTCCATGGTGAATTCTGCGCTCGTTAAGATAAACAGGCGCGATCAATATCATCTGACGCACCACCACCCCTACGTGCAGTATAATCCCTCAATTGTTTTAGTCTTGACAGGTGTGAATGACATTTGCTGAGAGATTAGCTCGATTGCGTACTCGGTGCGCACAGTAGGGGTCACGTTAATGTTTATCCGCTGCAGAACCGGACGCCATATTGTGGAGATATCAGCTCCATCCATATTATTGACTGCATTCTTACCAACCTTTGTTGTGATAACAACCGCCTCAGCGTGATGTCGTCAAATCACTTTTACGTTATAAACATAAACACTTCGACCTGTGTCCAGCACGTTTTAAGCTAGTGCTGAAATTGCGTAGCTTCTTAACGATTCGATTTTTGTGTTCACTTATCCTAGTACTGAGTTCTCTGGATGTTTACCCGTTATATACTCCCGAGCGACCCTTGCGGTTGATTTAATATGCGCAATTCGTCACGCAGCTTGAAGGTGATTTATCCTTGAGGTGTGTTAATAAGGATCGAAGCGTTCTACCCCTTTTTACGTTACTCGTATACCTGCGTAGACCGAAGAAAGACTTAAACTTCTCACTTTGTACAAAGTTTTTATAACCTGAAGATATGATTCAATGCGTAGAATCTACCTTAACTGAGCTACCGGATACTCAGGCAGATGCATTACCCAACTGTATAACCAGTATTATCAAGAAACAACAAGAAACAACAGCCAGAAAGGAGTAACCTCACACAAGATGAAAAACGAGCACTTCTTAATCTGCGGAAAAAAAAGGAAAAGTGATCACTAGGCCCGACAAAGACAAGACCAAGGTACCGGATGTGATCTGGATGTGATCTCGGCGATGTGCTTCTTAAGCGATGTGAACAGTGATTTGGATTCTTCCGTTAAAATTAACGACTTCGCGTTACCACGGAGCAGATCGCTTAATAGCTGTGAGACCCGTGCACATTGCGGGATGCAACGACGGTAGAATTGTACTAGTCCATAAAGCCGGTAGGCTCTGGGAATTTCAGCATTGCTCCTGTAGTTTCTTCCAGCGGTTTGATACCTGAAGCCCAGAGTCTATGACGAAGGAAATCGAATGTGGCAGCTTTTTATCATTCAATGGAATATTCAAAAACGGATATTATATGAGTCGAACTGTTATTCAACTCGTCTCCTTAGAAAAAGACCTAAGCTTGATTATTTAGTACGACTTGGGGAACAAATTCACTGTCGATTTGCTGCCAGCAAAGCTTAAACTAACTTGAGTCCCCTTAACAGAGCCTTAGGTTCGTTTGACGTCAATATCACCTGCAAGTTGATTTTAACATAAATTCGTCGTCATATCGAATAGTTCATACTGGTATCCTTGGCGGTATTGGAAACTTCACAACACAGAGCGATAGAGATTATTCTTGAACATTCTAATTATCCATATGAAACACGCTTCAGAATTCAGAAACTGCATCCCGTTTAGACGACAACGTGGAGCTGTAATTTTCATTTGGACAGTGCTCAATCAATCAAATCATCCTTGCAGACATTTATTACAACTCTCTCATAACACACAACTGCGCGGTCAACCGTATATGCTCCATCAACAGTATAGCAGGTTGAACTATGTTCACTGTACAATTGGGGAACAGTTTACATAATCAAGTCGTATTATCCGATACAGGTTAAAAATCACTAGATGCCCAAGTAAGTTTTAGCGTTTGATACTAATCATTAACAATGTTTTGATGATTATTTTTTACTGTCTTATTCGCTTCAATTTTGATCAAACGATTTCAAAGTCTCCTTTCCGCTAATATAACATAAACATGATTGTTGCGATGTAGCTGTGTGGCATTTATCAAAGTGAATCGATTCAAAAATTAATCTGAACGGCAAAACCGTAAGTATTGAAAAAGCATACAAACTTTATCATCGTATTTTTCAGTGTACCATTCAGTATTTTTTCGATCACTTGAATTCCTGAGCTTCACGTTCAAAAGCATGCTTCTAGGTGGTCTCGCGATATTCAAGGTTTTGTTCATTGCGGGTTGTTTTGGTCTGACCCAAATATGCAAGTTCGTCGAACTCTGTGCGTGTTCAAAACTGGTCGATGAACAAGGTTCAACTGAATGAATGGTACGACGGTGTTTGCTACGATCTTTCAAGAGAAACATTTTTAAATTTATCCAATCGATTAGATTAGTTGACTAAGATTAATCGGGTCATCAAGAGGTTTGGTGTAACAATCCGAATGATAGTGGCTTCGGAGTAATATATTTGTACCATTTTCTACTATTTAAATTATCAAAGAAACTAATCTAATGAGAGTGAACTGTCAGATAAATGGTGTGGCTTGTAAGTGCAAGGGATTTGAGCACTCTAAAACCGGTCGCCTACATTAGATTGATCGAATTCCTTAAATCCACCATGTGGATTAATTATCTGTGAGTCTGATTTGCCAACTCGAGTAACAATGCTTTTAAAGTAAAGATTTGTTTATCAATTTCCAATTATTAAATCTTACTGAAACAGATATTTCTGTTACCCTTGATGACGGTAAACAGCCAGAAACCGCTTGAGATGTGTATACATAGGGACTGTGATCACTCCAAAATTGGACATTTAAATTTATTCCGTTGTTAATAAACGTTCTGAAATTCGACTAACCAAAGGTCTGCTGGTCATTGTAGTTGGAATTCAAAGTAATTCAAAGTTTTAATGGTCCAAAAAGCAAATACTTTACAGTAACCACAGATTAAAAATATAGGGAGTGCATAAAAACAACACAAATGTTTTATCAATGGATCCAAATGGATCCAGAAACAACGCATCCTCTACCATTGGACACGATAACCATCAACAAAGAAGAGGTGCTGGGAACTCTACTATCGTTGAATCCCAGAAAATCCCCTGGTTGTGATAAAATTACCCCGAATATACTCAAGCATTGTGCACAATCTCTATGCGGACCTCTAACTCAGTTATTCTGCGAATCGTTGTCGCAAAGTGTCATACCGACTGAATGGAAATCTGGTATAATCTCCCCGATTTTCAAAGGCGGGGTGCGTTCGGAGCCCGCAAATTACAGACCTGTTACTTTGTTGTCCGCCGTATCCAAGGTACTCGAAAGGATCGTGGCAAACAAACTGAGCAAATACCTTGAGGAAAATAAGCTATTTTCGGGAGCGCAACACGGTTTTAGAAGGGGATACTCCTGCCTTACTAACCTTCTCCTTACCCTTGACGACTGGACTCGAGCAGTAGATGCTGGGGATACTATCCATGTATGTTACCTCGATATGTCGAAAGCATTTGACCGTGTAAACCACAGTATTCTCTTGCAGAAGCTGGAACGTTGTGGTATCACTGGCAGTCTGTTAGCATGGTTAGAAAATTACCTGACTGATCGGTTTGTTCAAGTTTCTGTGGACGGTGCTCTATCGAAGTCGGTAGCCGTGACAAGTGGAGTGCCTCAGGGATCCGTCCTCGGACCAATCCTCTTCGCGCTTTATGCTAATGACATACCAGCTCTCATCAAATGCAAGATCGTACTGTTCGCGGACGATATAAAAGTGTGGTCGAAGATAAGTAAGTCGGAAGACTGCGAACTGCTCCAGAAGGATCTGGACAACCTCCAGGCTTGGTCCCTAAAAAATCGCATATTTTTCAATTTCCAAAAGTGTCACATGTTAAACATTGGCAAATATGTGGAGTACCAGTATTTTCTTGGAACACACAGCCTCTCGTGGACCATGGAACAAAGGGACTTGGGTGTGTTAATAAGCAACACCCTAGGGATGTCGAGCCACTGCAACTACGTCTATCGCAAAACATCACAGAAATTGTCACTCCTAAAGAGAATTTTCGGTAGGTTCTCAAAACAGACAATTCCCTGTATTATAAATACGTATATCAGGCCCACGATGGAATATGCGGTTCAAGCATGGTCGCCATGGCTTAAAAAAGATGTTGCGACTTTGTAACGAATATATCATCGAGCTACCAAACTTGTCACTGGACTCAGCCGGAAACCCTACAATGAGCGAATCAAAACGCTAAATTTATTTGATTATCCACGTCGTCGTCTCCGAGGGGATTTGATTCTGGTTTACAATATTTTGAATACTGAAAATCACCCTCTACAATGCTTATTGAATCTACGGAGCTCGCATAATACAAGAGCTCACACATTTACTCTAACTGTCCCTCACTCGAGACTAAACTGCAGACGACATTTTTTTGCCGTGCGAGTTTGTTTTACTTGGAACAATCTGCCAGATAATGTTGTGAACTCACCAAACCAGCAAACTTTCAAGAGAAGCCTTGATGCCTATTTGACCCTAAACCCGTGCATCGAAGAAAACTATACATCTTAACACCATACACCTACATATGTTATCCCACCAATCGAAAACAATTTCTGCCCTTTGGATATTTACTTGATTCTTGAACTGCTCAGTAAGCAATCTAATCCCATTTTTGCTTGTTATATTATCCGTTGCTCTCATTTTATTCTGTGGTTTTTTGTAAAGCTATATGCTTTTTAGACCACTAAAATTGAATTGAATTGAATTGAATGTGGAAAGTCAGCACGTGTATTCAGGTGTGAGGTTGGATTTAGTCAACATATACTTGTCAAGTTCAGCTTTGAACAAGTTCAGGCTTGATAAGCAAATGATATGTGGGGGCAGAGAGTTCCATATAAAACAATCTTGGACAGCAAAGAAAAACCTTATACAATTTGATCTGGAGTGTGGAATAATTAACTTGTAGCCCTGTGATCTGCTAACTCGTGCTTCTTGCCGATGAAACAGATGTTTAAGTGGATGATACACTGTATGCAGAATGTTGAATAGCAGGATCAAGTCACCCCTGAGACGACGGTACGAAAAGTCAAAGAGGTTTAGAGTTGCAATCCTCTCCTCGTATGGCCTGTTATATTGCCCGGTCACGAGTTTTATAGCGCGATGGTATACGCGTTGCAGCAAGGTCATGTCCTTCTGTAACCATGGGGACCATGCTTGAACAGCGTACTCCATTGTTGATCTGATATAGGTGTTAATTATCCGCGGGAGTATCTGTTTTGTGAAAATGCCGAAGATCCTTCTGAGCTACGCTAAGCTTTGGCAAGACTTTTTGTATACAATAGAACACTTCAGTGAAGACTTCAAATTACTGCTAATCCACACACCCAGGTCTTTCTCTTCCCTAACCCATGAAAATTGCTGAGATCCCAGAGAGTATGTGAATTCGAATTATTTATCGACGTTTAACGTTTTACATATTTGGATGTTGAATGGTAGCAACCGTATCGATTTTTATTATCAATTTCTGAACATCACTAGCTCTTTTCGCTTCAGATATATAGTCGAAAACAATGACTACGTGATCATTCTTTCCAAGTGCTTCATAGCGGATATCCTCGATGACATTTTCCACGCTCGTCAGAACAAGATCGAGTATGAACTGTGTGTTTGTGCTTCTGAAGCGAGTGCTGCTTGAAATGTGGTTATATAAAGGAATTTCGTTGAACATTTTGTAGAATACGTGATCCAGAGAATTCACCGGTGGAATCTCGCTTTTAAGTAAATTCGGGAGATTAAAGTCACCCATGATCAATACGTTTTTTTAATATCTGGGAACAACCAGCTGAGTTTTCTCAATTAAAGTAGCATTGTATGCTACGTCTACTGACGGTGATCGGTAAATCACAACAAAAACATAGTTTTCACCTGCTGCTAATTCAAGCGAACACCAAATTGTATCTTCCAGTATTAAATCATTATCCGTGATTTCTCTGAACGTGAGGTGTTGTTCATAGTAAATAGCAACACCTCATCCACGATGAAAAAGAAACATGTTTGGATTGGAAATTTCTTCTTCAGCTAATTGCTGATTGAACCAGGTTTCCATTACGGCTATCAGGAGTGGTGAATATGTTTGACGAAGCTCGATTAGCTCAGATAACTTATTTATCAAGCATTGTGCGTTGGTGTACAAACATTTGATGTTTAATCTTGATAAAAGTGTTGAATGATGAGTATTTGAACAGGTAATTTGAGTACGTGTCAAAGATGGTGGGTAAATTACATCACCGAGTCCGATAGAGTCGGTCGACATCCGTTTTTATGGCAGGATTCCCGGTATCACTTTGCTCAATAACAACTGGTCCGACAACTTCCACGATAGAGTCGGTTTTCAGGTGTTTACTGATAATTTTGATCTCTCGTGGAACTTTGTATCGATACTTGTTCCAATTGTTAAGCACGGTGTTCACCATAGTGGTGGAAAAAGTGGACCATTACCTTCGTAATTCGATGACTTCGGGATTCGGAAAGTATCGATAACCGCTGCATTGCTGGTTTGGATAGCATTACTAAAAAATCTCCACGGTTGTATGTCGTGGTTGGATTTACATTTTGTATCTGAACCAGTGGTATCTTCTGGGACATTTAAGAGAATAAGCGTGCGCTTATTGCTATTATTTGTTTTCTTTTGGTCACCTTCCGGTGGCGATTTTACCCGCTTTGACCACGGCACATCAACAAATACACGAGATGCATTTTCCATGCCGTCCCGTAGCAAGTATGTCGATAGAAGTTTATCTCTTAAATCCTTTACATTTTGCACTACCACCTTGAGCAACCACGGCTTCTCTTGGTGTAGCGCTTTGGGAGGACAACTCAAGCGAATCAACGAAGCCGGGTGGATCGCTTTCAGATTCATGCGAGTGCACAGTTTCAACCATTCAGCCAAGTAATTCTGGTGTCTATTCCACAATAACGTCTCAGTTGACTCTGGCACGTTGGTGCAGATAACACTAAGAGAAATTCCTTTCGAGGCAACTTTGGTTAATGGGGCATTCGATGTGAACGGTTTCGGATTTAATACTTTTTTAACACTCTCCTGGGTGCCGTGCTGCAACAATTCAACCTTTTCCAGAGAATAGTTTGGTGGTTGTAAATTTGAGCGTATTCGTTTGTTCAGTTTACATGTTTTAGGCTTGATTAATGGCTCTACAGCATTCTTTACTTTTGCAAGCTCCTCTTCCAGTTTCGACAATCTACTCTTTATTGTTTTAAACACTTTTCCAAAAGATGGATGTATACTCTTGCGATGCCCATTTATATGTGAATTTCTACAGGCATGGCAAAAATAGCACAGATGGATAGTCATTATTGTTCACTAGCCTTACACACTCATCAGTTAAAGTCTCATCACATGACATGTGTTGGTGTAACCCGCATAAAGCACATTTAACTGAAACAGTATCAACGCTTACCGGATTGAAACACGTGATGCAGAGGTCACAACGATTCAGTGACGCCGTCACATGAATACTTTTCACGGTCACAGCTGGATCGATTTTTTCATTGTCAGGACAGTGGATCTCGTTACACGTTCGCACATGTTTGTGGGTTGCATAGGGCTTGCCGGCTGATCGATAATGGGTGTTTTATCCATTGAGAGATTTGACTGTGTTCGTTGGCGAGATTTCGGCATTGAACAAATAATCCACGGTAACTCGTGAACCACAGAAGATAGAACACGAAATAAGGTATCGAAACTTGTAACTCAATGTGGTCTTTGCAGTGATTGCAAAATCCGCAGGATAGCTGGTGCTGGGAAAACTTTGTGCGCGTGAACAAATTGTTCTTTTCCCGTTAAACTGGTAACTTTGCTGTAAGTCGATTTCCACCATCAAAAAGTATGAAATCCGATAGATAAAGTCGAGTTTTTAAATGGTATAAATCCGTGCAGATGCAACGAAGATATGATCAAAATTGTCAGAGCAACGAAAAATACGTCCATACAGTAGCTAATTAATCATATATGTATGGCGACTGTATATACATATACAGATCAGGAAAGCTACCATGCTGGTCTCAATGATTCAAGTATAAAGGAAACTTGTCTGCATACTTGGGTAGATGTTAACAATGGAGGTTCATCGCAAGTGCACGGCGATTCGAATGAATAGGCAGTCCGATTCGGTAGAAAAATCTCTCCAGCAGCGCTTACAGTGATAAGCAGTACTCAGCAAATTGGCGACAGAAGCACGCTGTCTACGGGATCTACCTTCAGTAGCCTAAAGCAGTATATGCTCTTTACCAGTTAAGGATCACGTTCCAACGTTCTAAATTTGTCATAATCGGATTCGCTTTGGTAATATTAGCTATTTTTCCGGAAAATACTCTAATGGTGTGCGACTCATATGGCCTCCGGCAAAATAGTACAGCAAATACTGTCACCCACTGCGACGACTTTGCTGCCCTTGGGTACTAATGTTGTCGTTGCGCTGGAGAATCGCTTTTACCGAAACTGTCTGCCTGAATTAATGCAAATCTTTTTTGAAACAACCATTACTCTTTGCATGGAAAAACCACTTTTGTTGCCTTGGGAATGTTCAAATTATCTGAAAATAAATATTATTGATAATGTGGGTAACGATGTCATAATTTTCAGGTGTGCATGCGGCATTATTTGTGCTTCTTAAGGGGATTTGATCTTGTAATTTATGTTCGAATTTAGAAATCTATAGAAAACGTTTGCACGTTGAGATTTGTGTATTTCATTCGATGCAGCAGCACTAATAAAACAGGTGAGAATAACGTACAATTTTAAGACACATGATTTAAGATTCAAGATTCAAGATTTATGGTTGAAAAAGCAATTAACATTACAATAACCACAGGGTGGAAATATAGGTACAAATGTATATATATAAGTATAAATAAAATCAAAATCAATGTAACGATGATAGCTTATTGATAGTTTGGGGCAAAACTCGGATTAGCTCTCATATAATCGTCAAGTTTTGATTTGAATATAGATAAACTGTTTGAGCTTGCCAAATCGAAAGGTAGGGAATTCCAAGCAAAGCTCACACGAACTTAATAAAAATACCTGCGGCAGATCAGTTTGGAATGTGGTATTTCCAACTTGCAACCATGGCCACGACTGTTGCTGGAAGTTCGAAGGTGGAATAATATATCCAGGGGGTGGGAAACAGTAGTGAGTATTTTGTATGCGAGGATGAGATCACCTTGCATTCTTCTTTGTGCAAGTGTCCTCATTTACAGTCGTCTGAGTCGCCCGGCGAATGGCATATTTTCGAGACCAATAACAAGCTTAGAAGCTCTCCGGTATATGCGATCCATTAGTAAGATGTCTTTTTGGAGCCATGGTGTCCAGGCTTGAGCGGCATAATCTAGAACCGGGTGTATATATGTATTCATCATGAGAGGAAAACAACCCGGGGAAAAACGTCCAAATATCCGCCGTAACATGCCGAGCAGCCGAGACGCGCTTTTGTAAACGGTTTCGCACTGTAGACCATTTTTCAAACATTAATTGCAAGACTAAGTTTGCGCAATTTTTTAATGTTTTGGTTCTGATATAGAAGCTACGTGACAGTCGAAAGCGAAAATATGACATGAATGTGGTTTTTGTAAAGCTATATGCTTTTTAGACCATTAAAATTGAATTGAATTGAAATCATCACTTTTAGTCGACATTAACAATTGGCAGCTTATATTCAAAGTAATTCAAATTAAGACTTGCGGCTTCAAGCCAGGTAAGCAAGACATGTTAGTGGCGGTAGGTGGTGAACGGACTGCAAATGCTTCATGTTTATTTAAATATCATAAGACACGACCTACACGTAGCCATCCGCCTATTTAACAACTATGTTTTACTGGAGCTAAAACACTGACCTTAATAATTCTTCCGTTCACGCGTGCTACGTGACCGCTCTTCTGTACCGTTGTACACGTTTTGGATACAGCGATAAGATCTTCATGGTCCTGTGCGTTTTCTCCTACCTTCGGGGGACGTTATTGTAGTAGTCAGTCTACTACAAATTGGTGACCCCGACGTGATGCACGAATTCTTCGTGTACTACAAATTGGTGAGCCCTATATAAAAGCATCCTTAGTGTGTATTTTCCAGTACGTCAATGTTCCCGATTAAAGTCGGCGTTATCTTTTCAGGTAATTTTTTATCTCGCATTGTCGTGCATTTGTGCAGTTAGAAATTTTCTTTTGCCTTATCTTGATTAGCATGGGCGATACTACCGTATTTTTCGGACTATAAGGCGCACATAAAACAATAATTTTTACGAAAAATCGGCAGTGAGCCTTACATTCCGGTGCGCCTTATGTATGAATAGTGAATGTTCAGAGTCCTGGCTGCCCCCGAAGGTGACCACTGCCGTAACGCCAAGCAGGTCGTGATTATCGCGCGTCCCGTCTGAAGCTCTAGGCTACAGCAGCTGTTCGGTAAATTCGAGACTGATCAGGAGTCCATATTCATGAAAAGACAGTTTGCAATCAATCGGTTAGTACAGGTTTTTGGGTAACGTTTCGCTTCTTTTCATGATTATGGACTCTCGATCGGTCTCCAATATTTTCAAACACTTCGCTTACTCCCACGAGCCTGGAATTTGCAATCTAGCCAGCGAGTTGATACGAACAGCCGCAACGGAAGCGAAATGGTATAATCATTGCATCTACAAGCTTAGATGCCAGCAGAATAGAATCATACCAAGGGATTTTGGTGGTCAAACCTCCAGATAATTCAAGGAATTCTTGAAAGGCTGCCGAAAACGCAACCAAAGTTTTCTTGAAACAAAGGATCAACAGGACCAATGAAAACCTGACAAAAGCGCGATCGAAACCCTCCAGTTTAAAGTCTGAATCGCGAAACGTGTAATCTGAAGTGGATTTCTGCAAAATTTGTGAAAAACACGCTATGTGGAAAGTAATGTTTGCTCACCCCCGCCTTACACACCACTACCGGTTTCTGGCTTTTTTGCCTCATCAGATGGAGACAGTAAGATTAGGTTTCAGTGAGCTTTGAAACAG